>JAQZBX010085146.1:0-13169 GCA_029593785.1 Cabassous unicinctus | reverse complement strand
AAAAAAAAAAAAGGAAAAAAAACAAAAACCAAAAACCATATATTAACATCCAGGAGCACAATTTCTCTGGCACTTACTTTGTGAAACACTAATATAAACATTTCACTCATTCATTCAACAAATTTTGAGCATCCCCTTTTTAGCAGGCACAACTGGGAATGCAATGGTGATGATTGAAAAAGTCAGGACTTCTCTTTCTTCAAGTTTAGGTACTGTGTTAGCTGGGGAGCCAGACATGATTCAAATCATCATCAAATACATAATTTAAAATTCCAATAAGTGCTAAGACGAAGAAATGTAAGGTACCTGAGAGAATATAGATTTGAGGGTGGGGGCCACAGAAGGTGTCTTTGGTTTATTTATTTATTTATTTATTTATTTATATTATTATTTTTAAAGAAGCTTTAGATTACAAAAATGTTACATCAAAAATATATGGGATTCCCATATACCTCACACACACTCCAACACACACTTTTCTTCATTAACATCTTTCATTAGTGTGGTACATTTGTTACAATTGATAAACAAATAATGAAGCATTGCTACTAACTATGGTCTATAGTTTACATCATGGTTTACACTTTGTATGACACAATTTTATAAGTTTTGAAAAAATAAAAGGCCTTTATCCATCATTGCAAGTCATACAGAACAATTCCAATGTCTCAAAAATGCCCCATGTTACACCTATTTTTCCCTCTCCCTTCCTCTTGTGACCACTGTCCATATATAAATATTACAAGTTCTTCCATTACCAGAATAATAGTAAATCTACTTTAGTGCATAGTTGCATTCCCCCTTATGTTTGTTAGTTCTTCAGTCTTGAGGATTTGGTGCTGGTGATGTCCACTCTGCTTCCAATTGAGAAGGGGCTTAGATCCCATGGGGCAGATGGATGGAACTGTCTTGCTTGCAGTTGTAGAGACTCTCTGCTTTTGAGGGATGGGCATTGTCCATCATTATCCTTTTGTTAGTTGTCCTGGCTGAGTCCAATGAACTAGAGAGTAGGTGTTGGCTACAACTCTGCTGAGATTCAGAGTCCAACTGGCATATGAACAGCCAAAAGATTAGAAGGTGTCTTTGAAGAAGAGACATTGAGGCTGAAATCTGAAAGATGACAGGTTAAGTATAAAGGGGGGAGAAGTGCATGGCAGGCAAGGGGAATAGTATGTCTGCTAACTCCTCCCAGAGTCCAGAAATGGAGCAACTGAGTGGATCAATAATATTGATTAATATAAGACTGGTGGAAAAGCAGGTTTAGGGAGAAAGATCAAGAATTTAATCTCACATGATTATCTTGAGATTCCCATGAGAAATACTGATATCCTCAGGGGAGATATCGGTAGATAATTGTATATATGAGTTTGGAGTTCAGAAAATAGATTTAGGTTAAATATCTAAATTATAATTTGCTTATACTTCAATAAAAATTCATGAAAATTGTACTAACTAAAAAAAATAATCACTGGTGGGTAAATAAGAAATTAATCACCAAAAATTGTGGCTCTTCTAATCAAGGGGAAATATCTGTGTGCTCTTTTAATTTATTTTCCTTAAAAAGAACAAAGCTTATTCTGGTGATTAATTCTCTTAAAACCTCGAGAGTCCCAGCTGGCAGCCATAGTAGCTGTTCCAAAGCCAAAAGAAAAAGTGTTTATGTCTGCTTAAAAATGGAGTAATTAATGATGTAGGAAAATATTTTTCCTTTATTTGCTTCTCAAAGTGATGGCTTTGTGTGTTGAAGGATAGGGGGCTAGGATTGAGCATGAATTCTATGAGAGAGGAAGTATGTGAATTGATATGTCTGTGTTGCTTGAAGGATGTTCTGATGTTTAGTTGATATGTTACGAAGAGTAAAACTGCATCTTACAACATCTAGAGAATTCCCAATGTTAAATTCCTGGAAATGATGACATCCACAAGGAGCTTCAGGCCTCTCACCATGATTTATAAGGATGGTAAGGATGGGGAGACTAGGGCTATTGTAAGGGTATGTGCTAGACAAAACAAAGGTTTATGCCTCATTGATTTTTGGAGGAGATGGGACTGGATGGGGCTAGCAGCAATGGAGATAAAATGAGACTGCTTAGTCTACAATTTTGTCAAGTTTCCTCATAATCATTTTTGAGACCTCAGCTCCAGATTCAAGAAAGGATAACCACCCCATCAGGCCCTGTCACAGGCTCTCACAGCATCCCGTCCTTCTTTCACACCACATGACACCATTGGACTTAAATCATTAATTGGGGGTTGGACTTAGGGAACTCAGTCCATAGCCGGTTGGGCAAGAAATATAAATTAATTTATACTTCAAGATCCCATTCTGCCATAGTGGCAGAAACAATTTCAGTCAATCAATTTGGGATCCCAAAGGTTTCTTGAGGTCTAAAGTGTCGGGGGTATCAACTGGTCTTCAGTGTGATCTGTCCATGGAGCTGGCTGTGAAGACAGCTGAAGCCCCATCTGGTTCTTTCCATTTTCTTAAGCACATAGGCAATTGGAAGGCAACAGCCAGGAGGCTCCTAAGAAAAGCTGTTTGCCCTGCCACACCTCCTCTGGGGCAAAGAACACAGCCTCATTATTTCAGTGAGGAGAAGGCAAGGAGAGGAAAGGAGAGAGCTAGAGGAAAAAGAAAATACAGGTTAATATTTTTAAAATAGTAGTTCAAACATATATTTACTCTGTCTGGGAGTGTGTAGTTAAAGTTATTTGGGAGAAATAATTTGCCAGTGTTTACCAGCTATAAAAAAAAAATCTAGTGTGGAAGCTTAAATCTCTTTAAAAGAAAAAAAAATTAAAAAATATCCAAACACACACAGAATCAGCTGTTTCCTATTTTTCCCTTTAGCTAGAAAATAAGGTCTGTGCAATGGAATCTTGTCCATCTTATTCACTGCTATAAACCCACCATCTAGCATAATACCTACCACATACTAGTAACTCCATAAATATTTGTAGAATGAACAAATAGTCCTAGGAGTGGGCTAATGGGGCACAGTATGCCTCAAGAAAGCAATATTCCATATAATGAATTGCCTAGGAAACACTGGCAGGGAGATTGCATAATTTGCTATTGATAATATTCAGTTGCCATAGTGCTTGGGAGTTTGTGAACATATATCTTAATTAAATATAGAAAAATAGGAAAAATAGGTATAGCATTATGCCTACAGCACACATAGAGTCATATTCTTAATCACTCAGTCTCCTGAAGAAAAGCCTTTTAAAATGAGAAATTCCTTATTACATAATGTTTATTGTATTTTCATAGATTTACATAAATGAATTATTTTAGCCTATTAATATTAGACCTAAAATGAATATTTCAGCCTTATAATTATAGAAATAGAAGACAAAGGATGTAGAAGGGAAGTGGAAAAAGAGAATGGTAGGGAGCTAGGAAATTTTTAAAAGGTTGTTGCTAAGGAAGCAAGCAATTGAAATGAAAGATAATATTTATTAAAATTAAAAATTCATATGCCCTTTGAACAAGCATGCCTACGCCTGGGAATCTATCCCACAGAGATAAAACCACTCATTCATAAAAATCCATGCACATCAATGTTATGGCAGCATTATTTGTTGTTTGTGACAAAAAGCTGGAAACAAAGCTCATGGTTGAATAATTGATGGCGTGTCAATACCATGAATTATTACTCAACCATTAAAAAGGATGATTGAGATAGAAAACAATTGACTTGCAGAGATTTCCATGAGATATTGTTTAGTGGGAAAAGCAAGTGGCAGAACAATGTATATAATATAATTTCACTTTTGTAAAACAGCAATGACACACACACAAACAAAACCCCTCTATACATGATTATACAAGCATGAAAAGCAGTCTGGAAGAATGCATACGTGGTCGGTTATCTGGGTTATGTGGCGTGGGTATTGGTGAGGGAATGGCTGGTATTGGCTGGGAGGAGGAAGAAAAGGAAAGGAAGGTAGAAACCAAGCAGAAAAGAAAAGGGCTACAGCCAAATGATAAAAACATATATAGGATTGTACTCTGGCCTTTATGAAAAATTATATGCGATATAGGAAAAAGCAAAAAAGTTTAGGTAAAAATTATACAGAAAAGTTAGGTATCTTCTTCCTCAGGCAAGGGATTGCTCTTTAGCTTTGATTTCATCATCTGTGAAGCTTTCATGTTAAAGCCAGAGGATGAGACAAGCTTTAGGCAATATTGACCTCCAAGAGGGATCAAGTCTCTTGATCAAGGTCGGCTTCCCTTTCTCCTGGCTGTGATGGGAGAGGGCCTACTGATTGGAATGTGGGGAGCCATATTACTTATTTATAAAAATAGAAAGGAAGGTGGTCCTGAAGATCTTACAAGAGGCTCCCAGAGATAAAAACATATAGGAAAACTGAGTGAAAAGGGAAAAGTATGGAAAGAACTCTAGGGGTACCATCTTTTTATTCACTCTTGGATCTAGGTTAGATTCAGGAATTGAGAACCACCTTTGTCAAAGGAGTTTAACTCTATGATCTATGGTATGTGGCCACTTATAAGGTGTGTGATGGAGAAAAGGCAGCAAGGTGTGGGAAAGCCTCATGTTGCAGTGGTCCAGAGCTTGATCTCTGGGATCAAGCAGTCCTGGGTTCAAACATGCGTTTGCTGGAGATAAGTTAGGCTGCTTTGATAAGTGGCCCAACACAGTGCCTTAAACAAAAAAGTAGTTTCTTTCTCACATTACAATCCAGAGAGTCATTCCAGGGCTGGCACGGTGGTCCAATGGTGTTGGAGACCCAGGGTCCTTTACCTCCCTCCATCCCTGCAAGGGTGAAGATGGTTTGCTATAACATTTGCCTTCCAGGTGGTTGGGTGTGCTCCTTCTCTTCCAAGGTCCAGGCTCAGAAGTTTCACCTGTCTCCTAGGCCGGTGTTATGGGTTGAATTGTATCCCCTCAAAAGATATGTTCAGGAGCCCTGTATGATGTTATGCATGTTTGTTTTGTAAGTTCACGATGTTTACTAAACACTTATAGTTAATTCATGTATGAATGATATACTTCAATAAATTGTTTAAAAAAATAAAAATAAATAAATAAATAAAGATATGTTCAAGTCCTGGCCCCTGGTACCTGTGAATGTGACCTTATTTGGAAATAGGGTCTTTGCGATGTAATTACGTTAAGATGAGGTCATACTGCAGTAGGGTGGGTCCTCATCCAAGGTGACTGGTGTCCTTATAAGAAAAGAGACACAGAGGCAGACGCAGAAGGAAGACGGCTATGTGAAGACAGACTGGAGTTATGCTGCCACAAGACAAGGAATGCCAAGGGAGCCAGGAAGAGGCAAGGAAGGATTCTCTCCCAGAGCCTTTGGAGGGAGTACAGCCAACATGATGAGTTTGGACTTCTAGCCTCCAGAGCTCTGAGAGAATAAATTTCTGTAGTATTAAGCCACCCAGTGGCTTTGCTACAACAGCCCTGGGAAACGGATCTAGCCAGGCTCTTGTCATGTGGCCACAGCTCAGTGTAAGAGAGGCTGGGAAGTGTGGTCTTTGGCTGGCATTTGTCCAGTTGAAACGTCTGTTACCATATGAAAAGGGGAGATAGACAGTGACCCCAAAATCACACAACTGTATCATTATAAACTGTGATAAAACCTACATGAGAATGAAAGCACATAATTGGAGACCTTGATTTAGTCTGGGGCGGAGGGTCAGAGAATTAACTTTTTCCTCAGGAAATGATTTAGCAGAGATCTGAAGGAGTTAGCAGATGAAGCAAGGAAGAGAGTACTATATGATGGAACAGCATACACGAAGGCCTCAAAATGCGAGGCACCGATTTTGAAAACTTAAGCTGGGCAATTTTAAAGACTGAGAAAAAGTTGAACCAAATATTAAAGAAGAGCTGTGAGGAAAAAAATAGGCAAGAGAGAGAAATTAGGCATCAGAGTAAATACACCAACATATTCAGATGCCTAGACATCAGCAAAAAATTACTGGAAACAGGAAGAGATGGCCCAGCCAAGAGAACAAACCAAATATCCTGAAGAGATACAGAATTTAATACAATTAATTAGTGATAATCATACAACTTTCCTAAATCACTTCAAAGAATTTAAAGAAAATATGATTAAAGAAATGAAGGATATTAAGAAGACTCTGGCAGAGCATAAAAACAATTTGAAAGCCTGCAAAGAAAAGTAAGAGACCTTATGGGAATGAAAGACATGATGGATGAGATAAAAAATGTGAGGCACAAGGCCCGTGGGAGGAACTGAAAATAGGCTTAATATAAGCAAATACATCAATCATTTATCTTCCCAAGGACCTGAGGCTGGCTAGCGAAATATATTCCAAGATGTGCCTT
The DNA here is from genome assembly GCA_029593785.1 of Cabassous unicinctus. Classification (NCBI taxonomy): domain Eukaryota; kingdom Metazoa; phylum Chordata; class Mammalia; order Cingulata; family Chlamyphoridae; genus Cabassous; species Cabassous unicinctus. The sequence continues at coordinate 6,840 of JAQZBX010085146.1, read as the reverse complement.
AGCTCTAAAGATGCTATTCATTCTCTGTGGCTCGGAAATATTCCACTGTGGTTTGTTCAACACCTCAGAGAAAGTTGACGTTGGTTTAGGAAGGTCTAATTATTCCTCGTGTAAGACCAGGGTATATAAGCTAAGTCTTTGTGTATATTGCCTTAGAAGACTTTAGAAAAACCATGTGCTTCATTTGTGTTATTTATAATTTTAAGTAACATTAGGAAATAGTTCTATTAATTTTTGTCTACAATATATTGAAACTCTGTGACTTTGAAAACCATCCGACTTTTTGCACTGAAGGAACAAATGGGCAAGTGGGTAACAGATCCACCACCCGGGAGGTGAAAGCAAAAGTAATTGTTGACTCATGGAGACACATTTCTATACGCTGCACAAGAAAATCAGTTCCATTACTTTAGAGTTGCACCTCCTATTAAAGTACCGTTAAGTGTGAGTCATAGTAAACATGAGGTCCTAGAATCTGAGAGAACCCGCTATAAAAAATTCATGTAATTTTTTTGTGCTGCTTACTCTACTTTTTCTCATTGCAATAGGGTAATTGGTTTTTAAATTTTAATGTGCTTCTCTCCTTTGCTTTCCCAAGGACACAATCTGCATCTTACTTGGCTCCTGACATATATTTGATGTGGAGGAGATTGAAAATCTGTTATGGAAGGAAAGCAGAGAGAAAGACTGGATAATTTGTAATATTTGACATTCAAAACCAGGATCAGACAGCCTGGATATCGTCTTGAATGGGGATTTAGCCCTTTAGCATACCCAGGGGACCAGGCCTGGTATAGTACAGAAAAGTGTAGTGAGTGTAGCATAAAAAAGATAACCTTAAGTAGAATTGCCAAATAAAATACAGGACCCTCAGTTAAATTTGAATTTCAGATGAACAACGAATAATTTTTAGTATAAGTATTTTCTATATATTGCATGTCTTTTTATTGGCGAAATCTGGCAACTCTACTTGTAAGGCCTAGGACAGTGTGATGGTCTGAAGCTGTATGGAACCCAGAAAATCATGTTATTAAAGCTAATCCATTCCTGTAGGTGTAAACCTATTGTTAAATAGGACCTTTTGATTAGGTTATTTCAGTTAAGGCAGGTCCCAGGGTGGGTCTTAATCTTTCTTCTGGAGTTCTTTATAAATGGGATAAATATGGAGAAAGAGAGAGAAAGAAAGTCACAGAAGCAAGAAGCTGAAGCAATTAAACCTGAAAGAGGAGGGAGAGCCCAGCAGATGCTGCCATGTTCATTGCCATGTGACAGAGGAGTCCAGGATTACTGGCAGCCAGTCTTCAGGGAGAAAGCATTGCCTGATGATGCCTTGATTTGGAAGTTTTTCTCAGCCTCAGAACTGTAAGCTTGTAAACTAATAAATCCCCATTGTAAAAGTCAACCCATTTTATAGTATCTTCATTTCTGCAGCTTTAGCAAACTAATACAGACAATTGGGAAAGTATTGCTATATAGTAGGAAAATAAGATGTGAAGGAAGTATACAGCATGTCAATCATTCTAGCCATCCAATCTTTGAATGCCCGTCCTATATTTGGGCAACATACCACTTGATGAAACAGTGCCTGTTCTCATTATAGAATCAGAGAGTTCCAGGGATTTGCTTTCCTAGCCTCCCTCACAACAAAGTTGAGAGCACATGCCCATCAGATACCTTGGCCCTGGTTTTGACTAGAAAGCTGGTGTTTTGGAGAAGCAGGAGCAGTGCAGAACCCACTCTGGTAACGGTGATGGCAGTGGTGGTGGCAGCACCCAGTGTCCAGTCTTGCTGTCTGGTAAGGACCAGCTTCCATCCTGATTGCATGGCCCGTGTGCCTTACCAGCTTTGAAATATTTTGAATCAACTACTGGTTGCAAGCATTTTCTCTTGGTTGGGCAGAGGGAGTCTCTGAGGGTTTGCCCTCCAAAGCCTCCCTTGAGTATAGCTCAAGGGAGATCAAATCTTAAGTCTAGCTGGGGAGCTTGCCACGGTGGAGAAGAGGTAGTTCTGCAACAAAGACCTGTGCGAGACAGAGCTCTCAAGTCAGGGTTGATGAGGAGCCTCACACAGAGCTCACAGCAGTCCATAGCGTCATGGAGCCAGCAAGGTCCAGAGAGGGCCACTGGGGTAGCTGTGGGCTTTCAGCTTCAAAGGTTAGCACAGCAGGCAGTACCTGGGGAAAGAAATGCTGTCCCAGGTTCCCAAAGACCCAACCTTTCCTGGCTAGCAGGAGGAAGAGAAGCAAAGGGCAAGCTGGGCTATCAGAGACATAAATGGATTGTCAGATTAACATATTAGACATTTAGTTACTTCTGTTCCTGGCAAAAGTATGGGTAGGGACAGGGAAGAAAGGTTTTGGGACAGACTAACCTAAAACATAATTTTTCCCTCTGTACATCCAAAGAACGATGTTGAGCTGACTGTCATGTCCCTGCTATGTGTCCATACTTCCCCAACCACATCTTCTGCTGCAGCCACACAGGATCACTTGCCACTTCTCCAAAGCAGGCACATGCCATCATACGGGTTTGGGAACTCCACATGCTTGAATGGAGTTCTGAGCAGTAGCTCAGCACCTGCTGTGTGTGACTTGGAGAAAATCAGTGATTTCCAAGGAGCCTCAGCTTTCAACCCCATGTGCTTCTGTTTCATTCTGTTCCCTCAGTGTGGAACTCTGCCTTTTCCACTTAAAAACAAACACACAAACAGTCACTCAAGAGCCCCTCAGACTGTGCTCCACTCCACACTCTCCCTCTTAGTAGAATTAATCACAGCACTTCCCCCTGACCTTTGCATTTGAGATTCTTCCTTATCGGCCATGAGCATTGCTGTACCCCCTGTTCTTGATACAGATCCCGGCCAAGAGCTGGGACTAATAAGTTGTAGCTAAACAAATTGAATGGGCTGCTCTCCTTTGTCTTCCCTTATTTACCTGCAGCAATTTCATGTCTAAGTGGATTTGATTTATATTGATCTTTGATCTACTTAGAACTGGTAAACCCTGGTGAAAGTTCATTCCCATCCATTCATTATAGCTTTTAATACAATAGCTCGCCCATAATATATAGTGGTTGACTTGATTGGATGTCTTGGTTTTAATGCCTTCACTCACAGAACGTCAGAGTTTGAAGAGCCTTTAGAAGTCATCTAGAGCCACCCATCATGTGGTGTATGAACTGGTGAAGTCTCTATGCAGATGGGTTTATGTCACCCAGGTGGGTTTTTATATTGACACATCCCCCTGGTTCTAAGCTACCACAAGGCAATTCTCTTCAGTTAGTTTCCAACAGCACTTGATGTTGATGGTGGTGATGATGATGGAAAGTGTTAGATGCTAAGGCAATGTCTCTGCCATCCCCTTGATAATAATATGAATAGCTAATATTTAGTGAATGCCCACTAAATGGTCAAAGCATTTTGCTGGACACTGGAGGGATAGAAGGATAAATATGCATGGTCCTTGCCTTTTAAGGCACTTAGAGTCCAGTACTGGAGAGAAACAAGCCAAACAATTATAGTACCATAAGATAATTGTTGAATGGAAATATGTAGAAAGCACAGGAAAGCCAGGCCTGTGAGAGGATGGGGAAGGGTATGGGTGATGGCAAGGAGGAAATAGTGACCCTGGATGAGGTGATTTGCCTGGTAAGCAAACTGGGGAAGCATTCTAGGAAGAAGGAATGGAATGTGCCAAGTGGGGATGTGTGTGAGAAATGCATGGGGCCATTACAACTGGTCCAGTTTTGTAGCCACAGAATAAGAAAAGCAGTGGTTAAGAAGGTGAGAGGCAATCAGAGGCTGCAGAGAGAAGCAGGAGTTGGACCATGAAAGGCCTTGTTTGTTGTGCAAAGGGAATTAGTTTTCATTATGCTGCCACTGGGGATCTTTGAGAATTTTAGCAATGGATTGACATACCTGTTAGAAAGGCCTGGCTGGTGTTATTGCAGTTAACAGGGATTGAAGCTTAAGGTAGAGGGAGATTGGTAAGGAGGTGATTTTAATAGTTTAGGAAAGAAAGGTTGAGGGACTGAACTAAGGCAGTGACAGAGGGGATGAAGACAGAGGGAACAGAGAGGAGAGAGATTTAGGAGTCCGTGGGGATTCAGTGAGAGGAAGGACTGGAAGATGACTTCAGGTTTTGTGGCTTGGGCTCTGGATGGATAATGGTAATAAGTTAAGGATGAGGAGCCCACATACCATCCTGGAGAAGATGGTTAATAACCATTTTTATCCACTGTTTTGGAACCCAGAAGAGAAGTCTGGCTAAAGGTACGGACACGATTTAGACCGACCTCAGATGATCATTGGTGGTGGAGGAGTCTGCTCAGAGAAGATGTACTCGTTTCCTGGGATGCTGTAACAAAGTACCACAAACTGGGTGGCATCAAACAAGAAATTTATTCTCTCCCAGTTCTGGAAGCTAGAAGCCCAAAATCAAGGTGTCAGCCCAGCCACACTAACTCTGAAGGCCCTAGGGGAGGACCCTTCCTTGCTTTTCCTGGCTTCTGGTGGCTCCTGGAAATCTTGAGTGTTCCCTAGCCTGTAGCTACATCACTCCCATCTCTGCCTTCGACTTCACATGGCCTTCTCTTCTCTCTGAGTCTCGGTATGTCCTCTTCTCTTCTTACAAGGACACCAGTTTTTGAATTTTGGACCCATCAGAATTCGATATGATCTTAACTAATTACATCTTTAAAGACACTATTCACCCCACTACAGAGAAGAAGCAGGTGGAGGACCCCAGAGACACCCAAATGTAAGGAATAGGTGGGGGAGGAGCCATTAGAGATGGAAGAGGAAAGGCCAGGGAGTGAAAAAGCAGGAGATGGTCATGCTAAAGGAGGTGAACGTTCTAAAGGAGAGAGAGTGAGCAACCGAGTTGAATGGTGGGTACAAGGAAAGCATGGCCAGGACTGTAAAAAGGTCAATTATTGTAGCAACTTTAGGGAGCCACGGGGAGAGCAATTGCAGTGGAGTGGTGAGTGAGTCAGGAAGCCAGACCACAGAGTGCTGAGGAGCCAATGGGATCTGAGGAGGTAAAGGCAAAACACTGGGTGTACTCTCCAGGAGCTTAGCTGTGCCAAGTAGAGGCATCCAGAGAGAGACTCGGCATCTAAGGGTTTTTGAAAAATAAGGGGATGGACTCGGACATGCTGATGTGTTGAGAGGAAGGTACCAGTGAAAGGAAAAGACTGGGCTTTAGAAAGAAAGGGGATAAATAAGGGAGCAAGGAACTCAGAGTGCGGCGGGAGGGGCTGGAGCTTTCCTCTGAAACATTGAGGATGGTGGTAGGGAAAGGGGCTGATGATGATCTTTGTTAGGAGTGGTGGGGGTTGAACAGGAGAAATTTGAGGATGCTGTGATGGTTTGAAGCAGCATGGGTCCCAGAAAAGTATGTTCTTAAAGCTAATCCATTCCTGTGGGTGTAAACCTAGTGTGCTGGTGGACCTGGAAATGACTGTAAATGTCTATAAAACACTCACCTAAACAATACACATCATGAGACCATAGGAACTCTCCTTCTAACAGCCTGAGTCCTACCAGCTTCTAGGTGCTAATGGACTGGCTGGTTTAAATGGGTCTCCATGGTTACAGTCATGCTCTGGTTTCCATGGTTACATTTCCAGTCCCTCACAGGAGTTAGATACATATTTGAAATTTCAAAAGATTTTTTTTTTCTTTCTTGCCTGCCTACATAGAAATCTAAAGTTCAAAGGTCTGGGATGAAAGTTTCAGCGACCCCTAGGGTGGAAAAAGGAGAAATGGTGATAATATTTATGACAGTTGTCATCTATCGTTGGAGGAGGAAGAGAGGACTTGGGGAAATTCTGTGGTGTGGTAGAATGACATCCCAATATTATGAGCCTGATTAATTAGAGGAGGAGGAAAACTGGGGTGAGGGAATAATATTCTCTTGTTTGATTTCTGGCTCCTGGGAATGGGTGTGAGACGATGTCCAGAAGTGGAGGGGGAATTCTGTGTGTGTCTTAAAAGTGGTCATCCATCACCTAACCATAGCAGTGCTGTAGCCTCCTTGCATTAATTTCCCATCTAGTCTTCATTTCAAATTGTCTGTCTTGGTCCACTTGGGCTCAACCGGGTACCTTCTGACACAGAGCACCAGCCCAGGTCAAGACAAGTAGTGGGATCTGGTGTTTCCCCGCGGAGGGAACTCAAGTGGAGTGCTAGTGCCTCCTTGTGGAATCTCTAGCATTTCCAGCTCTAGCTCACCTGAGAGAGAAGCTAAAAATTTTCTTGCTGCTAGGAGTTAGGAAGCAAAAAGGGTCTTTCTCCGTTTTTAATGGATCATTATATTTCAGTTAGACCCTAGAAATAATGCTAATAAACAAGATAGGATATTGCCTCCACGGAATTCACAATCCAGATGAGGGATGGGGGCAAAACAAGATAAGAGCTCATAATAGGAAAGTGGATGTGGCTCAAGTGGTTGGGCTTCCGTCTACCATATGGAAGAACCCAGGTTCGATCCCCGGGACCTTCTGCTGAAAAGGCGAGCAGGTGAGCTGGGCTCACGCAGAAGCGCGGCGAGCCATGCAGCAAGATGATAATGCAACGAGAGACGCAGAGGAGAGTCAAGGCGAGACACGCTAGAAACCAGGAACTGAGGTGGCCCAAGTGACAGGTGTAACCGTTGGGGAATTTGATGTAATTATGAATTCCAAAAATATAATTGGATCATGCCTGTAATCTGATCTGTTAATCTGGGCATGATTGAATTATGATTAGGGCGTTGACTGGGCCATGTCAGTCAGTAGGGCGTTGAGCCCCACCCACCAGGGGGTGGGGAATTGAATGTAAAAGGCAAGGCAAAGAACAGAG
>JAQZBX010085145.1:0-13165 GCA_029593785.1 Cabassous unicinctus | reverse complement strand
AGTCGCTAGCCTCCCAGGTGAGGGTGGGTATGAAAGCCACCCTGGCTTAAAAACTGTAAGCTTGCTATAGAATGAGTATCTCTTGTAATAATTTTTAGACATAGTTTCTAGGTCCTAAACAAGGGAACTTCAGGCTATGTGCACCCTGCACTTACGAAGCCCAAAGATACAGCTTTCTACTGCGTATTTATAGTTCACTTAGGGCCCTCCCATTCCAGGTACAGTTTATCTGTCAGAGGTCGTTTGTATTATAAATGGTATTGCCTGGTAACACAGCTAACATTTCACCTTTATCAAGTTTCTTCAATAAAGTATTTATTTCTACTTATTTAGAAAAATGTATTGAGGACTCATTTAAATTTAAAAATACTCATCTCTCCTAGAGCTCAAGTCTAGGAGAGATATAAAGAGAACACACAAAAAACAGGTGGAGTAAGTACCCCCTGGAGAGCTACTGAGGGAGGGCTTATGGGAGTTCAGAGAGGCCAGTCTTATTTATGGATGAAGGCTTCCTGGAGGAGGCATTTAACCTTGGCTTGAAGTATATGCAATAGATTCAGCATATAGATATGGTGAATTGTTTTGGTAGAGCTTAAGTGGAAAACCTTTTCGCAGAAGAACCAGTAGAGAAGCAGAGTAGCTTGTAGAAGAGCTTTGAGTCATTCTGCTTAGCTGGAGCATGAGGTTCATGCAAGGAGAGGAGAGCCGTGATCCAACACGAAGGTCGATGTGACAGCTGCCGATGTAAGATGTTTTGAACCCAAAACAGCATTTAAAGGCTATCCCTCTGTGGGAGAGGTGAAGAGGGCTTTAACTTTGGTGGTGATGGTAGGGATGGAGTGAATAGCATGGATGTGAGACTTTGAAAGTGAATTGATGAAATTCTCCAACTGTTGATATCAAAGTGGAAGAGTCAACATGCCAGGTTTCAAAGCCGCATAACTAGCCAATGGTGGGGCCATGGGTAGAAGACAGATTTTGTGTGGAATACTTGGGAACTGTGGACATATAAGATTCCTGTGGGACATCCAGGTTTTGGTGGCAGTGAGCATTGTCGGGATGTAGCAGAGAATGAGGGATAGCTGCTTCCGTATAATTGCATAGGGTAATGAATGTGCTGACACTGCCAAAGGGGATAACTTGTAGAAAAAAGTAAAAGTAGGGAGGGAAGGGGATGTGGCTCAAGTGATTGGGCTCCGCCTACCATATAGGAGGTCCAGGGTTCAATTCCCGGGGCCTCCTGGTGAAAAGCAGGCTGGCCCAAGTGGAGTGCTGGCCTATGCAGAGAGCTGGTGCAAGATGATGCAACAAAAAGAGACACAGAAGAGAGATAATAGGGGACGCGGCAGACCAGGGAGCTGAGGTGGCACAAGAGATTCAGTGGCTCTCTCCACTCCGGAAAGGTCCCAGGATCGGTGATTCAGCATAGCTACCAAGGGTAAGGTAGAGGAAGAGGGGGTTGGCAGCTACAAAAGATAGTATATGTAAAAGAACATGGAATATTTGAGACATGAGGGGGACAGTGGTCAGAGGTTGGTCAAGGGGATGGACCGCCTATTAGCCAGGGTAGTAAGGTAATTTCTTCCAGAGAAAGCCAAATATATTAACTATGGAAGCAAACTGCCCATGGTCAAGGTTAAGGAGAGGATTCCTTAGCATAGTGGTGGAGCTGAGCCATTGAAGAAATCAGAGCCAATTTTAGATCAAGGGTAGATGTTAATGGGGCCTCTGAGTTCTCTTTCTGCCTGTCGGGAGCCTGCGTGGTTTGTACCCCTGTATGATACATACCTGTTTTGATCTTAGTTAAGTTGAAAAAGTCTCACTCCATGTTGAATTATAAAGGCTCCAAGTTGTCCAGTTTGAATAATTTTTCTGATATCTGGTTTCCTGAGGATAAGAATATTTGATCAGTTCATCTCCAGGATTTGCTCTTCACTTGAAGACTACATTGCTGCTGATGGTTTCAAAGCCAGTTGTTTTAAGGCTGCAGGACAGAGATCCAGCAAAGACCAAGAATGGGACACATCAGTGGTCTCTTTGACAAACACCACTGAACTGATTTCATAATTGTAACTGAACTCTACATCATCTCATATGTTGGAACTCTAATTGTAGCGTAAATGTCATGATTGAGTGTAACTTTTAATCATATATTGAGATAGCTTTCATGACTGAAATACAATTTAAACTAACTTTTTTTCTATTTAAATCCAGGCTTGTGATACTTGGGCTATCATCCTATAAAGCCAGCCTTGACTCACACCGTTCCTGGGTTGAAAACAACTAATTCCATCTTAGAAAGGAGCCTTGTATATACAAACTTTTTATTTATAACTTATTTTGTATTAAAACTTTTCAAATGCCTCTACTCTGGGTGTTTTGTCATGCAGGTTGAAGGGGAGGAATAGAAATAGAAAAAAGAAACTACCTTGGAGGAGAGGAACCAATTTTATTTTCCATCATTATGTTATACAAAAATGCAGAAATAAGTTTTATAGAAGGAACAAATGAATAGTAAACAAGAGTGCAGTAGAACTAATTTAAATTAGAAAGTTCTTCCATGATATTAGGATGATAACCATTTCAAAGCACATATAATGTCTGGCCTTCAGAATAGGTTTTTTCCACTGGCCAAAGCCTGCCCTAAAATGAAGGTTTTCAACGCCATTACTCTACTGGCTCTTGACAAAACTTTTGAGGTCTTCTAGAAAGGTAATGTATTCCTGGTGCTCCAGGGCTGTGCTGAGCTCCACCAACTCATCTGCAAAAGTGTTGTCCACCCCTCGGTCTGCTAGGAAATCCATTAGGTGGTCATACAATGCCTATAAGGAGGAACAGCATTACCATTAAAACAAACCAAAAAAGCTCCACCTGTAAATGTGTTTTGTTTTTTTTTTTACCTCCTTATATTAGGACCCTCCACTGTAAAGCCCAAGAGCTCCCCCTGCCAAGTACTCACCCAGTCCAGAGAATCTGTGTTGAGTGTGTAGTTAGTGTCTTTCCAGTCAGGCTCAGCGGTGGACTGAAAGCTCACTTCCCTGATGGAGAAAATGTCACTCTCGTCCTCATCTTCTTTTCCAACCTGAGAAAAATCAGTATTGGGCAAACTGAAGAGCTCTCTAGGGCAAGCCAGACTCATGCAAGGAAAAGGGGCTATCTACAGTTTGAAACTCACCATGCTTCCCCTCCTCTCTCTTCCCCTACTTTGCTGGTCTAAGCTAGAAAATATAAGCATCTGCTACAAAGGACCAGGAAGGTGCCAGGGCACTCCTTGTCCCCAGGGGTCCCCAGGGACTAGCACTCCAGTATCCCACATTACCTCATCCTCTGGGTAGTGACAGTCCAGCACAAGGGCCTTCTTGCCATCACTCTTTATAACTTCAACCACAAAATTGGGAGTCGACATCAATTCAGGCTAGAAAACAAGAACAAGCAGTCAGTACATGCCATTATTTGCAGGGGCTGGTTGCCTGAACAAAATGTCTCAGTTGAGTTTGAAAGCCATATTTTATAGCCTTAGGCTATAGTGTCCCCAAATAAGGAGCCCAAAATCTTTAACACAGTGCTAATGCCACACACACATATCCGCTCATTCAGGAGACTAGCCTTAACTCTTCCAGCTGATCCTTTATAGAGTTCTAGACTACCTTTTGGAGAGCAGAATATAAAATAAATATAAAATATTTAGTACATTGTTTAAATTTCTGTTAGCACCCTACTTGTTTAAAAAACTAGGTTTAGAATTAAGAAATCTGGATCCCAGCTCCAGCTATGCACCAATTGAGATCTAGATAAATCCTCAATTTCCCTGGTTCTTTTTTCCATCTCTACATTCTAAAGCTGGCCTTGACTGAGATCAAAGGCTGATACATCTGGCTAACTGGCCCCTGCTGCTGAGCCCTGGGAGGAGTGCACTGTCAAGAGAGATGCCTGTCGGGTGGCTGAGATAAAAGCACACTGGAGAGCTCTGCTCTCCACACTAGGTCATAAGGCAGTATTGATGTCTGCCTAGTTGGAAAGTCTGAGGACCTTCAGCCCAGAAACCAGTCAGAATGAGGGCCACGACACACTGCTTTCTAAAATGTATGAAACGACTGGGCACACCACCCAGGTCCAACCAAGAGGAATACCATGTGTTAGCATCCCCGATGCATCTGACTTTGTTACCTTGGCTGAAGTGGCTGGGCGTTTATTACTAGCCTGTCACCTGGAAATACTCCAAACTATAGTTCCCAATGTTAAACGTGATAGGAAGGGTAAGACAATTTCAATTATTTTCTATTAAGAGAACAAACACAGGCCAAACTACAAAAGCTCAGGTCTGCAGATGGCAAATGATTCAGTCCCTGGGAAGGAAAAGGTGTCACACAGCTCCAGTGCTAAAGCTGGCCAGAAACTGCTGACTCTGCTGCTCTACCAAAGTGTCAAGGATGGTTTTCCTTTGCTCTCTTTTCTTCTAGCTTTAAAGGAATAATAAAAAGGAAATGCTCATCCTGTAAAGTCCCTCCTCTGGACTGCCAGAACTCTGAGGAAAGTCTGGTTAGAGTGGTGGAAGCTCACCTCCTGCTCTTCAGCCTTCTGCCCCTGTGAGCGCTCCTCCTCCCCATCGAATGGTGGTGGGATGCTATTGTTAATGTTGAAAGTGACAGTGACCCTAGAGGGGCAAAAGAAAGCAACAGACATGGTGTAGTCTTAACTGAAAAGTTTAACAGACAAGTATTGAGACCTGCAACAGTCAAAAAAGCTTGAAACAATGTCTCTATCCTAGCTGGCTGTTCATCTGAGTTGTCTATAGAAAGGGGTGCTCACATCCAACCCTGAGACGAAGCAGGTATGAAGAGTGCCTGCTATCTGTCAACTGTTGGAACTAAAACTAATAGGCTAAAACTAAAAATAACTAGTTCAGGATGGGCTACTTGTGACAGGTGCATCCCAGGTCACTGCCGCCATTTGTCCACTATTCATCTCATGGTCAAGGCCAGCTGACACTGCCCGACTGGTAGAGATGAGCAGCTTAATTAGCTCCAGCAGCCTCACAAAGAACAATTCCTCTCTTGGTGTCCTTGTAGGAGGTTTTGTGACCACAAAGTTGGCTAAAAACACTGACTATTGACAATTTTAACGTGCAAGCATCCTCACCAAATGCTTCTGGAAATAATGTTCCAGAGTTTGAGTCAAAATTCTAATAATTTGAGATTTGGAACTAGAATGGCTGAACTGTGCAAAGGGCACCGCTTGGAACACAAAACCCCAGGGTAAAAGCTGTCCCCTTGGAGGTGTGGTAACTAGCTAACTAGCCAGGAAGCCACTTGCCCATAGGAACAATGGCAGTTTGAAGTTCAGCCACAAAAATCTGTCTAATCTGCAACAGCCCTGACCAATAAACTGAGTTGAGCACAGAAATGCAATGATGCTCATCACAATATTGTTTATAATAGCCAAAAATTGACTATGACTCATTGTCTACCCTAGGAAAATGGTTTAGGTGAAGTTACAGAATACACAATTGACCTAGGTTATGGGAAAAAACACACAGTACCATTATGCAAAAAAGAATCAGAACTCCACACCTCATAGCATTTCCAAAATTAGCTCAAGATGGATCCCAGACCTAAACACAAGCGCTAAAAAGTATAAAGCTCTTAAAACACAGGTGTAAATTTTTGTGACCCTGGGTTATGTTATAGTTTCTTATATGACATTAAAAGCATAAATGAGGTGGCTTCCAGGAAGATGGCAGATTAAAGAGGTATAGGACTCCCTTCTCTCCCAGAAAAATACCTAGAGGACAGGCAGAAATGGCCTGGAAAAAAATGTTCTACAGTTTAGGACACCAGGGGAAGACTGGACACCAACAAGAAGAGAGAAGGGCACAGGAAGAGTCTCAACAGAAAGATTGCATAGAAGCTGCAGGCGCCCTTCCCCCCACCCTGTGAGCAGACAGCTTTGAATTCTCTGTAGCTAGGCTAGGGGTTACACTGGCAACTACAGACAGAGGGACAGAGGGGGCTGCTGGGATCCACCACCCCAGGAAATAGGAGAGAGGGACGCAGCCTCCAATTTGGTCTGCTGTAACCCAGGAGCAACGCTGGATGGAGTGGTGCCATTGTTTGCCTTGGGAGCCATCAGGGGACTAAAGAGATCCAACCCTGTCCATCAACCTCCCTTCTGACCTGGACTGGTTTTTGAGTAGGCAGGGGAAAGGGAGGGGGCAGCCTCTGAGAAAGTCTGAATTACAAGGATCTAAATAGCCTCATGGCAGGATTGTTGCCTTCAGGTGCTGCAGTGAATACAATGGACCAGGCTTTGAATTGAGAAGGCTGCTGAAGAGCTCAATCTGCTGGCTGGACCTAGGAAGTGCATGTGAAGAAATTAAGGCTTTTTATGGCCTTTACAGCCTCCCTCCCCAAGGCCCTTGTAAGCAGGTCTGCAACCATTACTGGGTCCGTGGTTTGGATTTGTGCAACCAAACAGGGATAATTCTAAAGAGCTAGAACAGGTCGAACCAAGAATCAACGAATGGCAGTAACACATAGCCGCCCGCCACTAAATCCCTTCGAAAGAGAGAAATTGAGCATCAGAGTAAACTCACCATCATAATCAGATGCCTAGATATCAGCAAAAAATTACAAGCCATACTAAGAAAACAGAAGAAATGGCCCAAAGGAATATATCAAAGCCCCAAATGAGACACAGGTTTTGAGACAACTTATCAAAGATTTTGCAGATGTACATCTCCAAAATCAAATCAATGAATTTAAAGACAATATGGCTAAAGAGATAAAGAACATGAAAAAGACGCTAGGCAAGCACAAAGAAGAATCTGAAAACCTGAAGAGAAAAATAACAGAGCTTATGGGAATGAAAGACATAATAGGTGAGATAAACATATTAAGAGACATACAAGAGACATTCACAAGAGACTAGAAATAATAGATTTCCCAACTCTCATGAAAGAAATGAATTTACATGTCCAAGAAGCAGTGTACCCCAATCAGAATAAATCCTAATAGACCTTCTCCAAGACATATACTCAGAATGTCAAAAGTCAAAGATAAAGAGAAAATTCTCTCAACATAATCAAGCCAGACACAAAAGGACAAATACTGTATGACTTCATTACTATGAACCAAATATATTGTGTAACATATTGTATGATTAAAAAAATTTTTTTAATGTATCCAGTACATTTCATTGAGAAATGTATGCTTTTATTCAACTGTATTTTCTTTTTAGTAGAAGGGAGGGAGGGAGGAAGGAAGGGAGAGGAAGGAAGGAAGAGGAAGGAAAGAAGGAAGGAAAAGGAAGGAAGGAAGGAAAAGGAAGGAAGGAAGGAAAGAAAAGGAAGGAAGGAAAGAAAGAAAGAGGGAAGGGAGGGAGGGAGGAAGGAAATTCTGAGAGAATCAGGGGAGAAGCAAACGATCACATACAAGGGACACCCAGTAAGACTTAGTGGGGATTTCTCATCAGAAACCATGGAGTCTTGAAGACAGTGCTATGATAAAATTAGGATACTGAAAGAGAAAAATTGCCAGCTGGGAATTGTCCTTCAACTATGAAGGTGAGCTTAAGATATTCAGAAACAAACAGAAACTAAGAGGTTCATAAAAAAGAATCTGCCTTTGCAGGAAGAATTAAAGGGAGCCTCACAGCCCGAAAGAAAAAGACAGGAGAGAGAGTATAGAAGCCAAGACTAGAAAAAAGGATAACCAAAAGAGTAAAAAGACAGATGAAAATAATATATGGCATATGAAAGTCAAAGAATAAAATGGTGGAAATAAGGCATTTATAGGAATATCATTGAATATGAACAGATTAAATTCCCCAATCAAAAGATATAGGCTGGCAAAATGGATAAAAAAACACGAGCCATCCAAATGCTGCCTACAGGAGACGCACCCTAGACCCAGGGATACAAACCGGCTGAAAGTGAAAGGCTGTAAAACAATACTCCACGCAAGCAGTAACCAAAAAAGAGCAAGAGTAGTGATACCAGTATCAAACAAAACAGACTTTAAATGCAATCAAGATCTAAGAAATACAGAAGGCCATTATATATCAATAAAAAGGAAAATCCACCAGGAAGAAATAACAGTCATAATATATCTTTAACCAGGGTGCCCCAAAATACATAAGGCAAACTGGCAAAACTGAAGGGAGAAAGAGACATCTCTACAATAATAGTTGGAGACTTCAACACACCACTCACATCATTAGATAGAAGATCAACAAGAAAACAGAGAACTTGAACACTATGATAAACGAGCTAGACCTAACAGACATATATAGAACGGTGCATCCCAAATCAGCAGGTTATACATTCTTCTCAAGTGCTCATGGATCTTTCTCCAGGATAGACCACACGTTAGGTCACAATACAGCTCTCAATAAATATAAAAAGATTGAAATTATACGAAGCACCTTCTCAGATCGTAATGGAATGAAGCTGGAAATGAATAATAGACAGGAGGGAGTGGATGTGGCTCAAGCAGTTGAGTGCCTACTTCCCACATGGGAGGTCCCAGGTTCAGTTCCCAGTGCCTCCTAAAAACAAAAACAAACAAGCAAACAAACAAAAAACCAACTCAGGGGAATCACGTGGCTCAGTGGTTGTGCGCCAGCTTCCCACTTACAAGGTCCTGGGTTCACTCCCTGGCCCCGGTACCTAAAAAAAATAAATAACAATAAAAAATAATAGACGGGAAAGGGGAAATTTGCAAATGGGTGTAGGCTGAACAACACACTCCTAAACAATCAGTGGGTCAAAGAAGAAACTGTAAGTGAAATTAGTAAATATATTGAGACAAATGAAAACGAGAACACAACTTACCAAAATGTATGGGATACAGTGAAGGCAGGCTTGAAAGGGAAACTGACAGCCCTAAACGTCTATATTAAAAAAAGAGCTAAAATCAAATATCTAACTGAACAACTGGAGAAACTAGAAAAAGAACAGCAAACCATTCCCAAAGCAAGCAGAAGCAAAGAAAGAATAAAGATTAGAGCAGAAATAAATGAAACTGAGAACAACAACAAAAAAAAAAATAGAGAAAATAAAAAAAAAACAAAAGCTAGTTCATTAAGATCAATAAAATTAACAAACCCTTTGCTAGACTAACCAAGGAAAAAAGAGAGAAGATACAAATAAATAAAATCAGAAATTAAAGGAGGGAAGTTACTACTGACCCCACAGAAATAAAAAGGATAAGAGGATATTATGAGAAACTGTATGTCAACAAATTAGACAACCTAGATGAAATGGACAAATTCCTAGAATGCACAACCAACCTACACTGACACTACAAGAAATACAGGAACAAACCAATCACATTTATAAAGACTGAATCAGTCATCAAAAATCTCCCAACAAGGAAAAGTCCAGGACCAGATGGCTTCACAGGTGAATTCTACTAAACATGTCAAGAAAAATTAACATCAATCCTGTTTAAACTCTCCCAAAAAGTTGAAAGGAGGGGGAAACTACCCAACATATTTTATAAAGCCAACATCACCCTAATATCAAAGCCAGATAATGATACAGGAAAAGATAATTACACCAACAACATATCAAAAGAATTATACACCACAACCAAGTGGGATTTATTCCTGGTATGCAAGGGTGGTTCAGCATAAGAAAATCAATGTAATACACCACATTAACAAATTGAAGGAAAAGCCACATGACCATCTCAATTAATGCAGAAAAGGCATTCGACAAAATCCGGCATCCTTTCTTGATAAAAAACAAGGGATAGAAGGAAACATAAGAATAGAAGGAAAATTCCTCAATGTGATAAAGGCATATATGAAAAACCCACAGTCAACATTGTACTCAATGGGGAAAGGTTGAAAACTTTCCCTAAGATCAGGAAAAAAGACAAGGATGCCCACTCTCACCACTGTTATCGACATTGTGCTAGATGTTCTAGCTAAAGCAATTAGACAGGAAAAAAATAAAAGGCATCCAAATAGGAAAAGAGGAAGTAAAACACTATTTGTAGATGACATGATCCTATATTTAGAAAATTCTGAAATGTCTACCACAAAGCTACTTGAGCTAAGGAGTTCAGCAAAGTGGCAGGATGTAAGAACAACACGCAAAAATCAGTAATGTTTCTGTATACTAGTATTGAACAATGTGAGGAGGAAATCAGGGGAAAAAAATTCCATTTACAATAACAACAAAAAGACTCAAGGGATTGTTGGAAGATGGCAACGGACTAACAGGCAAAGGTGAATGCTCTCACAAAAACAATGGAGAAAGAACCAAAAGCTTTCTGAGGGACCTGCTTTGGGGGTCAGCAGACCAGGACAGTGCTATACAACTCTCAGGAGGCTGAGACAGAGAGACGAAGAGGCTGAAATGACAACATGGCAGTGGGAAGGGCTCCCCTCCCTATTAAGCTGGGGTAAAACCCCTGGCTAGCTGCAGCCAACTGAAGGGGAAACAGACATCTTCTTTCCTGTCAGCTGTTTCAAGGGAAAACAGAGAGGAGGTTGGGATGCTTTTCTTCAGTGAATTCAGCCAGCAGAGTCTGCTTTGCATCTCCACTCTGGAGATTAAACATAGAAACACAGGAAAGCCGAGACTCAAGCACCATAGTGGACCAGTGCTCTAAATAGTGCCATCTGATGGCCGGTCTGGAAATTGCATGGACAAAAACTGTTCACGCTTTCTGTATCCAGCCCCTGGGAGAAAATCTGCACACCACTAGTGAGCCCCTGGCCCGATTTTGAAAACTTAAGCTGAGTCATTTTAAAGACTGAGAATAACTTGAACCAAATATCAAAGAAAAGCTGTGGGGAAAAAAAAAATAGGCGAGAGAGAAATTGGCCATCAGAATAAATTCATCAACATATTCAGATGCCTAGACATCAGCAAAAAATTACAAGCTATACTAGGAAACAGGAAGAGATGGCCCAGCCAAAAGAACAAATCAACTATCCTGAAGAGATACAGGATTTAAGACAATCAGTAATAATCACACAACTCTTCTAAATCACTTGAAAGAATTTACAAAAAATATGACTAAAACAATAAAGGATATTAAGGAGACACTGGGAGAGCATAAGAACAATTTGAAGCCTGCAAAGAAAAGTAACAGACCTTATGGGAATGAAAGACATGATGGATGAGATTAAAAATACATTAGAGGGGGCGGATGTGGCTCAAATGGTTGGGCGTCCGTCTGCCATACGGAGGGACCTGGGTTCGATCCCCGGGACCTCCCGGTAAAATAAAAACATATATACAGAAGGCGCATGGGCTGCCAGCTCTGTGTGCCGGTGAGCCGCCAGGCCCCGGGAGCCAGGCAGCAAGATGATGATGTAACAGGAGAGAGACGCAGGGGAGAGACAAGACGAGATGCTCCGAAAACCAGGAACCGAGGATGGCGCTGGTGGCAGAACACCTCTCTCCTACATTGGAAGTCTCCAGGATCGAATCCTGGTGAAGACTGGAAGAGGAGGATGAGAAGAGATGGCAGGAAACAGAGAAGTGTCCAGCAAAAAATGGACACAAAACAGCAAAAACGGGGAAGGGGGGTTTTAAAATGGATAAAGTAAATAAATAAATGTTTGAAAAAAAAAAAAAAACATTAGACACCCCCCTCGATTAGAGGTAGAGTGAGCATCACCATCCCAGAATCCTCAGGATTGGGGAATGATCTATGGACTAAAATAGACTTACTGGTATTCTACTATTGATTTATTGTGATTCTAGCAATGCAAGAAATTATATCATTGATGTGGAGGCAGTGGCCACTGGAGGTTCTGATGGCAGGGAGAGGGAAAAACAGGTGTAATATGGGGGCATTTTCGGGACTTGGGAATTGTCCTGAATGATATTACAACAGATACAGGACATTACATATCTTGCCATAACCTACAAAATTGTGTGGGTGAGAGTGTAAACTACAATGTAAAGTATAATCCACACTTAGTGGCAATGCTCCAAAATGTTTTCATCAATTGTAACGAATGTACCCCACTAATGAAGGATGTTGTTCATGTGGGAAAATGAGGGAGATGTAGGGAATCCCCTGTATTTTTATGTAACATTTATGTAATCTAAGTATCTTTTTAAAAAATATATATATATAAAATACATTAGAGGTACATAGGAGCAGATTTGAATTGCTTGAAGACAGAATTAGTGACTTCGAAGGCAGAACATCTGAACTGGAAGACAAGAGAATAGAAAGAGAAGAAATGGAAAAAATGGAACAGAATCTCAGGGAATTGAATGACAACATGAAACTCACATACATTTGCATTATTGGTGTCCCAGAAGAAGAGAATGGAAAAGGGGCAGAAAGAATATTTGAGGAAATAATTACTGAAAACTTCCCAACCCTTATGAAGGATATAAATATCAATATCCAAGAAGGACAACACACCCCAAACAGAATAAATCCGAAAAGACCTACCCCAAGACACCTACTATTCAGAATGACAAATATTAGAGATAATTCTGTATGAGGTAAAGCTATCCTTCAAAAATTAGTGTGAGGTCTAAGTCTTCAAAGACAAAAACTGATAAAATATGTTACCAAAAGGACAGATTTACAAGAGATACTAAAGGGGGTGCTGCAGCCTGAAACGTAAAAACAAGGGAGAGAAACTGGGAGAAGAGTTTAAAAATGAAGATTATTAGTAAGGGTAAACTAAAGGATAAGAAGACAAACAATAGGGAAGCGGATGTGGCTCAAGCGATTGGGCTCCCGTCTACCATTATAGGAGGTCCAGGATTCAATTCCCAAGGCCTCCTGGTGAAAAGCAAGCTGGCCCATGGAGCGAGCTGGACCGAGTGGAGAGCTGGCCCACGCAGAGTGCTGGCCTCACAGAGAGCTGATGCCACAAGATGAAGCAACAAAAAGAGACACGGAAGAGAAAGAGACAGAAGAGAAACAAGAGACGCAGCAGACCAGTGAGCTGAGGTGGTGCAAGAGATTGAGTAGCCTCCCTACACTCTGGAAGGTCCCAGGATCAGTTCCCGGTGCCGCCTAAAAAGAAGACAAGCAGACACAGAAGAACACACCGAGAGCAGGCAATGAGTGCAAAACAATGGGGGGGGGTTGATAAATAAATAAAATAAATCTTTGTGTTGTTTTTTTTTAAAGATTTATTTTTATTTATTTATTTATCCCCCCCTTGCTGCTTGTGC
>JAQZBX010085144.1:0-13166 GCA_029593785.1 Cabassous unicinctus | reverse complement strand
TGGACTTAAATGTAAAACATCATATTATAAAAAATATTATAAGACTGAGGGCTAGACAAATAGTTATTAGAACTGACACCAAAATTACATTCCATAAAAGGAAAATTTGATAAATTCAACTGCATCAAGTTTAAAAACTTTTCCTCTACAAAAGACTGTTAAGATGATGAAAAGATAAGATCTCAAGAGGAAGAAAATATTAGCAACCCACATATTTGACAAAGGACTAATATAAAGAACACTCAGAACTGAACAATTTAAAAAAGACACCATCAAATTAAGAAATGGCCAAAATACATGAAAGAACATTCTATCAGACAACATTAAAAGATGGCATATAAACACATGAAAAAGATATTAAGCACCATTAGCCATTATGGGAATGCAAATTAAAAGGACAACAAGATACATCACTATCTACCCATCGGAATGGCTAAAATAATTAAAAAAAAAAAATACTGACAATACCAAATTCTGGGGAGGATGCAGAGAAACTAGAGCAGTTATAAACTGCTAGTGTTGTACAGCCACTCTGCAAAACAGTTTAGCAATTTCTTAAATAAATGTGCCACTACTCTATGACCCAGCAATTGTACTCCTGGGCATTTATCCCAGAGAAATGAAAACTTATGTTCACATAAAAACCTCTACACAAATGTTTATATCAGCTTTATTTGTAAAGCCCCAAACTGGAAACAACCCAGAAACTATTCACTGGGTGAATGATTAAACAAACCAGAACTGATACCATGAAATACTACTGAGCAATAAAAAATGAGCTAGTAATACAAGAATCTGGATGAATCTTGAAAAAGCCAATCTCCAAAGGTTACAGACTGTATTATTCCATTTATATAACACTCTTGAAGTGACAAAATTATAGAAATAGAGAACAGATTAGTGGTTGCAGGGGTTAAGGACAAACAGAATAGTGGTTGCCAGGAGTTAAGGAGGGGTAGGAACAAGAGTGAAGTAGGTGCACTATGAAAGTGCAACAGAAGGGATCCTTGTAATGACGCAAATTTTCTATATCTTGACTGTATCATTGCCAGTATCCTGGTTGTGATACTGGACTATACTTTTTCAAGATATTACCATTGCAGCAACCTGGGTAAAGAAAGATGCTACCATTTTGGCAAACTGGGTACAGAACACACAGGATCACTCTGTATTCTCTCCCATAGGTACATGTGAATCTATTATTATCTCAAAATGAAGAGTTTAATTTTAAAAATCATTGGCAACAGCATGCACAAATATATATGCACTCTATATTAGTGTGGTTTTGACACTACACAGTGTGAAAATGAGCTTAATGAAAGAAGATAAGTAGTTAAAGCTTGCTGTGTAAAATTTAATATTGGAAGGAAAATTTAAAAATGTGTCTCATGTGTAAATATCAATCTTGCCACAAAATGAATTATGTGATTTCAAGCCTTAGCATTTATATATAAATAAGCAGATAGCTATCAAGCATGGATATTCATGAAATATTCCTGAGAATAAAGATACTGACTGCATAATAATGGTCACAGTATATTCAAATTCTTATTTGTAAACGTATCTAAAACTACACACTTGAAATCCATTTGAACATATATTAACATATATTTTTGGGTACATGATATAAAATTTTCAACTATAATATCCAACAAGTAGAAAACAGTGCTTAAAAATGGGATGTGGAGCACCATATGGATTGTGGAAGGTACTACTCATTATGAAGCAGTGCCTCCTTTCACTTGTTGAGGTGAGAAATTAATTAATTTTCAAAATCAAGAAAACACACATTTCTAAAATCATTTCTTGAAGAACACTGGTAAGTCATTTCAACTATGGAAGTCCTATTACTTCCCAACTGTTGAAATACGAATCACACCTGCTGTTGCAGAAGTAGTAACAAGAATAATACTGGCAGTAGTAAAAGGTATAATAGTGAAGATAATAATTGTCAAAATACTACTATACATAACATTTTCTTAGGGCTTTCTTACATGGTACAAAATGTACTTAGGGTTTTCATGTAGATTTTCTCATTTGTCCTTCACTACAAACCTGGGAGCAAGAAATTATTAATTTTAGAGCCAAGATTTGTCATGAGGAGTAAATGACGCAACATGTGAAAATACTTTCAGAAGATGTAAGATGGCAAAAAGAATGTAAAAGCAAATTTATGATCAAATGTAAGATTCCACTCAGTAGAGCTGCAACTCCTACTCTACAGTTCAACGGACTCACCCAGGACACCTGGCAGGGAGACGATGATGGACAACGGCCATCCCAGGGAATGGAGAGAGTCTGCAGCTGCAGGCAGGATAATCCCATCCATCTTATCCATGGGATATAAGCCCTCTCTCACTTGGAGGTGGAGTGGACATCACCATCCCTGACTCCTCAGGATTGGGGGAAGTGCTATGGACTAGAGTGCACTTACTGGTATTCTGTTATAGACATATTGTGATTCAAGCAATGGAAGAAATTACAACATTAATGTGGAGCCAGTGGCCACCGGATGTTTTGGGGGCAGGGAGAGGGAAAAGCAGTTGTAATACAGGGGCTTTTTGGGACTTGGGAATTATCCTGAGTGACACTGCAACGACAGATATAGGTCATTTTATATCAGCATATAACATGCAGAACTGTGTGGGAGAGAGTGTGGTCTACAATGTGAACTACGGTCCATGCTTAGTGGCAAAGCCCCAGGATGTGTATATCCATTGCAGGTGATGTGCCACACTAACGAAAGATGTTTATGTGGGAGGTTGTGGGAGGTGTGGGAGGTGGGGCATATGGGAATCCCTGTAATTTTTGTGTAACATTTATGTAATCTAAGTATATTTTAAAAAATAAAAAAAATTATTTAAAAAAATTCCTTGGATAATACAAATTTAACATTCATGCATTTAACTAATTGTAATACTACCTGCAACAAAAAGGATTTTGCATTAATGATTATCATTAATTATATTCTTCCTGATGTGTTTAGCGTGAACAGTACTGCTGTTTCAAACTTAATATGAAATAAATTTAAATAAAAGATAACATAAAATATGTTTATATAGATGGATAGAAGGATAAATATAAATGACAAAAAATTAAAGAGAAATGCTTATAGGACAATATGAACAAAATCAATGGATATGAAACTGTTCATTGCATAATTCTTTCCTCTTTATCATATGATTAATTTTTCTTAATGAAATGAGTTATACAAATTAAAATAAAGTAACACTTTTTAAAAAAATGTAAGCTTCCATATCTAAGAAATCACTTTTATTGATGACTCCTTGATTTTCTATTAAGGATCAAACTTCCCAACTTCCACATATAAGTTCCACCAGTTATCACGACTGAGTTGTCCCCATAAACCAAAAGTTTCCCAGATTCGTGTGTTTCATGTGAATGACAGAGCAACCTAGAATGCACTGACCCCTGATCCAAACTCAGAACAGCAAACTCGGTCTTCATAATAACAGTGGCCTCTTGGAACTTATGAATGATGATGATGTGGTAATAAGGCTTTTTTCAATATTGAAAATCCTAAAGCAAAAAAAAAAAAATCATCCAACTATAGTAATTTGAAAAGTAATGAGAACTTGTAGATAGGCAATAGACTGCAGAAAAAAAAAAAAAATGAGAGAGAAAAATCATTATTTTCCCTGTATACCAATGTCTTATTTTGCCAGAGCTGCTAGGACAAATACCACACAATGGGCTGACTTACACAACAAGCATTTATTGTCTCATGGTTTTGAAAGCTAAAAGTCCAAAATCAAGATATCAGCAAGGCCATGCTTTCTCCCTGGGTTGGTAGCATTCTGGTGATGGCAGTTCTCTGTAATATGGCAATATCTCTTTCCTCTACGGTTTCTTCTGACTTCTGGCTTCTTCTGACTGTGTCTGAATTTCCTCTCTTTATAAAGCCTATATGGATCAAACACCCATACTGATTCAATTTGGCCTCATCTAAAAAGGATCTTCGAAGATCTTATTCACAAATGAGTCCACACCTTAAATAATAATATCGTCAAAGGTCCTATTTACAAATGGGTTAACATGATGGGGACATGAGTCAATCCACAACCACCAGCAATAATCACTCATGAAAGAGGAAATAAAAATTAGAGTAAATTAAAGGAATCCAATGCAATAATGGTAAGGATAAAGTAAATGTGGTCTGGAAATCAAGAAAAATAAAGCAGAACACTCCTAAGAAAAAAAAGCACAGTTGGATATGTGAAATCCCAAAATCAGTCACTGCCATTCTATGATCAAAACCCTCCAAATAACCTTCAGGGAAAATTCAGAGTGTGATTCTAATGTTAAACATTAAATAGAAATGGTAAGATATTTCAATAAACCCTGAGACAGGAAGAGTAAAGAGAAAGAACTTGGAATACCTGAATGGTATTTTTTATATACACACAATGAGGCCATGGCTCAAGAACTCAGAGATGTAATAAGTACATAACCAAGTGCCTATGTGGTATATGCCAAATTCCATATTCACTTGTGGGGAAAAAATTAAACCTCTTTTTGCCACACACATCTATATACATATCACTGATTGAAGAGTTTGTACTGGATGGATATGCTTGTGAGAGATAATTTTATAATTATCTTTAGAGATTAAAAAAGTTTCTCAAAAAACGAGAAATTTATGCCACAATCTTTGTGAGATCTTAAAATAGTCAACTACTTCCACAACCACCAATATTTCACGCCCCTAAAAGATTATTATACATATTCAATATTAAATAATAGTAATGATTAACATTTATTTTCAGGCTGGGGTGCTTAGAAGCCAATGATAGGGACAACCAGCAAGATGGTGGCAGAATAAGGAGCTCCTGCTACAGGGCAGTTAGTAATCACAAAGAGCTATCTAAAGTACTTGTTTGCAGGTCCCAGGAGACCAGAATGGCATCCTGCAACATCCTTGAAAGAATGGAAGGAGGAGACTGTCCATCTGCAGAGAAGATCCATAAGTAGAGCACCCCATGTCCCGGAGGCTGGTGCCCATCCTCCACTGGAGGCACAAGCCGCCTCAAGAGCTGTTCCATGGCTGGAATTGGAAGCTCCACTTCCCAAAACGGGAGAGGAAGAGATGGTTGGGCACCAACTTCAGCTACTGATTAGTAAATTCGGCGGGCTAAAGTATAATCCTAAGAACAGCTAAAGTTTGAGCCTGTCCAAGTCGGAAAGAGATCGGGAGCCACCATTTTAACTCTGCCCCTGGCACTAGGAGAAGCGGGGCTGAATGAAAATCACAGTGCTGTTGGGACCGGCTTCTTTCCAGCCAGATCAGATTGCAGCTCTAGCCTAAGCCCCAGGCCTACCTCCCACAGGGAGGAAGCTGGGGGGAGCTGCACCAGCCTTTCTGGGAAAATACAGGCCACGCCAGGGAGGCTGGTGATCATCCTACTCTTGTGGAGCAAGCCGCCTCAGGAGCTATTCTGTGGCAGGAAGTGGAAGCTCCATTTCCCAAAAACAGGGGAGGAGGAGACGGTTAGCCACCGATTTCATCTACTGATGAGTAAATTCAGTTGGCTAAAATATAGCCCTAAGAACAGCTGAATTTTGAACCTGTCCAAGTCAGAGAGAGGCCGGGAGCTGCCATTTTTACTCCGCTCCCAGCATGAGGGGAAACCAGGTTGACTGAAAATCCCAGTGACAGTAGAGACCCGTTTCTTTCACCCAGATCAGACTGTAGCCGTAGCTTCAGCCCAACCTCTAGCAGGGAGGAAGTTGGCAGGCCCAGTATCAACCTCTCCAGGTAACTGCAGGGACATTCGGCAGGCACAGACTGAATAGTCGGAAGTCTACTGGGGCAACTGCAGTCACGGCATAGATTGCTATACACACCTGAAGCTCCATCCTTGCCCCAGGCAGGGGAGAAAGGGGTGGGAAGCTTCATCAGTCTCTCTGGACAACTCAGTCTAGGCCTGCACAACTTGGACACACATCTGTAGCTCTGTCCATACTCCTGGCAAAGGACATAGTTGGCAGAAGCTTCACTGGTCCCTGGGGAAATAAGGGCAGCTTGAGCCTCCACAGTTTACAGCACCAACTACATCCTTGGCTCCTACAAAACAACTAGCAAGGGAGAAAGGGCAAGAAAGCCCTAAACTAAAGAGAGAAACTGCACCCAGAATAAATACATCTAGTAAGCAAGATGCCAAGATACCAACAAAAAATTACAATCCACACCAAGAAACAGGAAGATAAGCCCAGTTTAAGGAACAAGGTAAGCCTCCAGAAGACATAAAAGAGTAGAGACAACTAATCATAGATGTTGAAACAAATCTCCTTAGGAAATTCAATGAGATGGAATAAGAAATTAAGGCTATTAAGAAGACATTGGATGAGCACAAAGAAAAATTTGAAAGCATACATAGAAAAATAGCAGATCTTATGGGAATGAAAGGCATAATAAACAAAATTAAAAATACACTGGAATCATATAATAGCAGATTTGAAGAGGCAGAAGAAAGGACTGGTAAGCTTGAAGAAATGGCTTCTGAAAGCAAACATATAAAAGAACAGATGGAGAAAACAATGGGAAAAATTGAACAAGGTCTCAGGGAACTACATGACAGCAAGAGACATGCAAACATGAGTCATGGGTGTCCCAGAAGGAGAAGAGGAGGGAAAAGGGGCAGAAGGAATATCTGAAGAAATGATGGTAGAAAATTTCCCAACTCTATTGAAGGACATGGATATCCATGTCCAAGAAGCACAACATACGTCTGTCCAAATAAATCCAAATAGAGCAACTCCGAGATATATAATAATCAGAATGTCAAATGCCAAAGACAAAGAAAGAATTGTGAGAGCAGCAAGAGAGAAGTAATGCATTACATATAAGGGATACACAATAAGATTAAGTGCCGATTTCTCATCAGAAACCATGAAGGCAAGAAGACAGTAGTATGATATATTTAAGATACTGCAAGAGAAAAACTTCCAGCCAAGAATCTTATATCCGGCAAGACTGTCTTTCAAAAATGAGGGCAAGTTTAGAATATTCACAGATAAACAGAAACTGAGAGAGTTTGTAACCAAGAGACCAGCATTGCAGGAAATACTAAAGGTTGTGCAATATGCCTGAAAAGAAAAAACAGGGGAGAGAGGCATGGAAAAGAGTCTAGAAATGATGATTATATCAGTAAGAGTAATTAAAAGTGTCAAAAGGGTGGTGAAAATAAAATATGACAGATAAAAACTAAATATTTAGGAATAAACTTATCCAACAATGTAAAGCACTTGAATTCAGAAAACTACAACTCATTGTTAAAAGAAGTAAAAAAAGACCTAAATAATTGGAAGAATATTTCATGCTCATGGACTGAAAGACTAAATATCATTAAAATGTCAATTCTACTCATATTGATACACAGATTCAATGTAATCCCAATAAAAATTCCACCAATATTTTTTAAATAAATGGAAAGCACAATTATCAAAATCATTCAGAAATGTAAGGAGTCCTGAATAGCCAGAAACATCTTAAAAAAGCAAAGTCAGAGGATTCTCACTTCCGGACCTTAAATCATGTTACCTAGCTACCGTGGTAAGGCAGCATGGTACTGGCATAAAGACACACATAGACCAATGGAACCAAATTGATGGTTCAGAAACAGATCCTCAAATCTAGGATCAAGTGATTTTTGACAAGCTTGTCAAACCCACCCAGCTCAGGAAGAACAGTCCATTCAACAAATGGTGCTGGGAGAATTGGATATCCATAGCCTAAAGAAGGAAACAGGACCACTATCTCACATTTGAAACACAAATTAACTCAAAATGGAACAAAAACCTAAATACAAAAGCAAGAATCATAAAGCTTCTAGAAGAAAATGTAGGAAAATATCTTCAAGACCTGTTGGTAGGTAATGGATTCTTAAAGGAGATAAGAGGAGAACTAAGATGGACTACTGATGTTTAACGTATGTAGAAGTTTTAATTAGCTTTACTATAAAAGTGTGGAAATGTAAGGAGTTGATGGTAATACATTATAGTGAGTAACAGCTGGGAATGTGGCTGAAAAGGGTAGACTAGGGATGTAAATACCAATTGACAGAAAGCTAGAGAATAATCTAGGGACTGAATAGCACAGTAAACCCAGAGGTGGATGAGAATTGTGGTTGATGGTACAGATGCAAAAGTGTCCTTTGTGAACTAGAGCAGATGTACATCACTATTGCAGGGTGGTGGGAATATGGAGAAGCATGGGAAAAATACAACTGGAGTGACCTATGGACTGTGGTTAACAGTAATAATGTAATATTCATGCATCTATGCCAAAGATGTACTGTGTTGATGATGGGGAAGTATGGAAATAGTGTGCCAAATGTATGCTTTGGACCTGGTAATAATCTGGAATTATCTCATAATCTGTAATAAAAGTTCCACCATGGTGTGGTATGTTAATAGAGGGGTGTTATATGGGAATTCTGTACATGTGTATGATTGTTTTTTAAGTTCACATCTTCTGTAATAAAAATATATTTTAAAAAATAATAGGATAGGTTGGGGAGAAAATATACCAAATGTAAAATAAGGACTATAGTTCCAAGTTAAGATTTTGACGATATTCTTTCATCATTTTTAACAAATGTCTCACAACAACGCAAGGTGTTGGTGGTGGGTTGATGTATGGG
Organism: Cabassous unicinctus; assembly: GCA_029593785.1. NCBI lineage: Eukaryota > Metazoa > Chordata > Mammalia > Cingulata > Chlamyphoridae > Cabassous > Cabassous unicinctus. Next base: position 4,503 of record JAQZBX010085144.1, on the reverse strand, counting down.
ACCCCTGTATGATGTCATACATATTTGCTTTGTAAGTTCACAACTTTTACTATACATTTATTCCTTATGTATGTTCACATACAAATGATGTAAAATAATAATAACAATAGGGTGGGTTGGGGAAAAATATACCAAATGTTAAGATACTTTGGTTAGTAGTAATATTCTGAGGATGCTCTTTAATCATTAGGTAAAAATGTTTCACAATAATGCAAGGTATTGGTGGGAGGGTGAGGTATGAGAGCCCTGTTTGATATTATGTATGCTTGTTTTGTAAGCTCACAAATATTACTATACACTTATTTTTTATGTATGTTTATGTATACATGATATACTTCAATAAAAGGGAAAAAAAGTTAGAAAAAAAGCCATTGGTGGATTATTTCATTTAATCCTCACAACGCTCCCATATTTTGAATATATTTATTTTATATTGTTTTAGACAGACTTCTAAGATGGCTCCCAATTATTCCCACCTTCCTGTACTCAAGATCTTTTGTATGCCCTTCTCGAGTAACTTTCTTCTAATCAATAGAATATGACAACATTGAGAAGATGTCTCTTCTAGAAGAAAGAGTGTTACTTACATGTGCTAGCAGATTCTATTTTGCCTTCTTACTTGCAGGCTTTGGTGAAGAAACCTACCATGGTGGTAGAGAAACCCATGTGGCAAGGAAATGAGCATGGCCTCTGACCAATAGTCAGCTACGAACTGAGGCCATCAATCTAACACCTACTGAGGAACTGAATTCTTCCAACAACCAGGTGACACTGGAAGTGGATCCTCCCCAAGTACAGCCTTAAGATGAGATCTCAGCCCTTGTCAACACCTTGATTGCCTCCTCATGAAACACTGTGAAACAGTGAATCCAGCTGAGTCAGGCCTGGATTTCTGTCTCACAGAAAACTGTGAGATAATAATTATAAGTTATTTTAAATTTCTAAATTTGTGGTAATCTGTTATACAGTGACAGATAACTTTTACAAGATTAAGAGATTTTTTCAAAGATTAGATGAGGCAGCATGTGTAAAATACTTCTGAAACATAACAGAGACAACCCCCAAAATTCGTTTCCACATTTATAAAAGGAAATTCATTAATGATATAGTGATTTCGTATTCAGAAATTCTTTACTCAACAGCAAAATGTTAGTCTTTGAAAAGTCCTTATTTTTTAGCAAAAATTAATATCACTGGTACAACACACATCCTCAGTGCCCAGAGGTTTCTAGAACTCCTGGGATCAGGGAGCCAAAAACACCTAACTGTATGAACCAGCAACAAATGGCTCCATTTACAGCAAAACAAGGTTGTTATTCTCACCACTTTGATGTGAGAAACCCATGCAGTCATAATTTATTAACCTTAAAAAGGAGACAAATAAGGAGTGCTGGGAAAGGCACATCCCCAAATACACGATTTAGCTATGATACAAGCCTTACTACACTGTTATTGGCCAAAATAGTGATGAAATACATGCAGGTAAAAATGTACTGTGTAAAACTAAATTCTGGGTGAAAAATTCAAGAATGTTTCACAGGTACATGCATAATGCCTTATGTTGGTCCTTAGAAATTGCAAGCAATTGTAACAACCATTAATGTAATTTTGAAGTCTTGAGTCCTAATTTCTTAGGATGGAAATTCAGGAAGGACTGGTGTAGTATTAAGGCAGAATTTCTTCTGATCCCTGGAACCCTCAGTTCTTTGTTTTTAAGACCCTTGAATGATTGGATGAGTCCCACCCACATAATCAAGGGTAAGCTCCTTTATTTAAGGTTAAGTGATTGTAGATGTTCATCTCGTCTACAAAATACCCCCCATAGCAACAACTAGGCCAATGTTTAACCAAACAATTGGACACCATAACCCAGCCAAGTTGACACACAAAACTAACCATCACTCTCAATCTGGTAAAAAATTAATACAAAGGAGGAGGAGGAGGAATTAAAAAAAAGAAGGGGAGGGAGTGGAGGGTGACTGTTCAAAAACTACACAAAAATGAGTAAGGGCCATAATTTGTCTCTTCCTTCCTATATATGACTGTCAAACCATAGTAATTACTAAAATGTGGTAGCGCCTTAAGAACTCATATAGACAAGACTTGAACAGAAGAGAGAGCATGTGTATATTATGCAGCAATTACTTTAAAACTTTGCACACTCATTTCATATAACAAAACCAAACAATAGTCCACATGGATTAAATAATTGAATTTTATATGTAATATAAAACCAATATATCGTTTAATCTAGATGCATATTCATGGCTTCACATTCATGGATCAAACTAGATTAGAAACTCTGTTTAAGCATGATTACATTTCTAGAAAAAACAAACACCTATGTACACTCAAAAAACTGCATTTTAGCTTCTTTTATAACAGGGTAGTATATTTTCATTCAAACATATAAAATGGTTTATAATATGAATGTTTGATGAAGCTCACGTTCATTAAGGAAGAGTTATGAAATATAGGTTTCCCTACATACTGCCTAAATTCGCTAGGTACAGTGAGATAACAGTACAGAGATAGTTAAAATATTAAAATATAAAAACCATTCAGACAATGACAATGAATTTATAATCTTCATTTTTTCTTGGATCATAAACAGTTCACTTAATTCCATATTCACCAATGGCTCCCATCTTTAATATGATTAAAATTTTTTATGTATTAGCAATAAAAAGAGTAATATAGAGCGAATGAAAGGTGATTATTAAGGGGTAGAGTTTTTTGTCTTTCTTTTTATTATTATTATTACCATTATTATTGGAATAATGAAAATGCTCTCATAGTGATTGAAGTGATGAATGCACAACTCTATGATTATACCAAATACATTGATTGTAAACTTTGGATGGATTGTATGCTTTATGGCTATGTGTCCATAAAATTGATTTTAAAAAAAACAATAACAATATCCAATATTAACATCAACTTAATGCTTCTTAACCTTTCAGGCAGAGTACGGACCAAATTTGTGGACTATTTAACTTAATAGTAAAATATCCATGATATAAACATACTATTAAATTTATATCATGGAATTCGAAGCATTAAACAAGGAAACATGTACAATACATTTATTACCTAAAAAGTGACACGTAGCATATATATCACAGCACCCATTCCCACTCCTATAAGGTATGTATAGTAATGAAACATGTATTTCCTATTCAGACATTTCATACAAACCCACACAAAATGAGTGCAGGCAAAGTTTTTCTTATAAGTGAGGATTCCTCACAATCCCACTGCCTGCTTTAATGACTAAAGCCCTCATGGTTATCTGCAGTCTAGGTGGAACACGGCACGTATTGTTATAGGATAAGCTTTAGGCAGTTACAGATGGATAAAAAGAGATATGGAGGAGAATATTTATAAAAAGTATTAAATGAATCATTAAATAAAATGATGCTGTTCTACTAAATATGCTGATAATTGGAAATATTCATTGAAAATTAATAGCTCATGCTTTCATTAAAAGTTCACTTAAGAGTAGAATATTAGCAAGTTGTTAAGCATTTCAACATCCAAAGACTTCCCACCTGTTAAAAGGTAAAAACTGAATTTTATCTTAGCAATACTTGTAAAGTTAGTCACAGGGGTAGTAACAGTCATGATTATATTAGTAGGCGTAATAAAGATCATTTGCTGAACGATTATGTACTCCAAAAGGCAGGATACTTGGAACATTCCTGTGGATTTTCTCATGAGACACTTAACAACACACCAGAACTGACTAAATTTTTAATCATTCTCTATAACCCTGATTTGTCTTGAGACATAAATGAGGTGACATTTGAAAATAGTTGTGAACCCTGAAAACAACAGAGAAGCAAAAGCAATTCTATCCTCATAAGATTAGATCCGTACCTTCCAAAACATATTTAATAGGACATTTTGATTTAATATTTGCAAACTCCTTACCTGACCAACAAGGAGGGGATTCTTTCAGGAATTCTTCTGGCTAGATAAAAGTAATCCCAAATACTAAAGTGCCCTGTGTTCCTATCCAAATATCTTCAGATGTCAGTGACTCTGGAGGACAAGTGGTGACACTGGATATGTTGAAAGCAAAGTCCCTCAAAACTGCAGATGTTATAGCCCAGTTCTCAGAATAAAAGAAGCATAAAGAAATAAAGACCTGTGGTAAAGGGTAACATTTGGGTAATTATAAGTGCCAGTGTTATTGTATTGTATTGTATGGTTTGGTATGTAACTCCATTTCTTACTTCCTACAGGTGCCAAAATGCAAATGCATAAAAAGTGATGACAGGGAAGTGGGTGTGGCTCAGTGGATAGAGCCCCTGTTTACCATATGGGAGGCCTGGGTTCGCGTCCCGAGGCCTCCTTGTGAGGGCACGCCGGCCTGAGCGGTGCGGTGGGCTGATGCAGCAACCTCACGGCAGGAAGCGGGTGTGGCGCAATGGATAGAGCACCCATTTACCATATGAGAGGCCCCGGGTTCGCTTCCTGGCGCCTCCTTGTGAGGGCAGG
>JAQZBX010085143.1:0-13166 GCA_029593785.1 Cabassous unicinctus | reverse complement strand
GGGGGGGGGGTAGGATTGGAGAGGGGAAGAATTGCACAAGATGAGGCCAGTGAGAACACCCACGTCCAGACTTAGCGGGCCTTTTTTAATATGGCAAGTGACTTAGATTTTATTTTAAAGGCAGTGGGAGCCAGCAAAGGTGTTTTTTTGTTTGTTTGTTTTTGTTTTTTTCGTTTGATGAGGTACTGGGACCGGGAATTGAACCCTGGACCTCATATGTGGAAAGCTGGCATTCAATCACTGAGCCACATTGGCTTCCTCAGCAAAGGTTTTGAGCAAGGAGCTGATGTGACCTGATTCACATCTTAAGAGGATTGTCTTTGCTGCTGTGTGAAGAATAGATTGTAGAGGGCAGGGGGACTGCTGGTGGGAAGCTTTTACAGAGGTCCAGGAGAGAGGGGAGAGTGGCCTGGACTGATGAGATACGTGGGAGAGTGTTCATGGTCGGTTTTGGAGGAAAGGCCTTGAGTATGGGGGTGATGAATGGGGATAATCAAAGATGCAACGTTTTCTGGTTTGGGGGTCCTTTTTCGGCCTGAGTGTTTTCACCTGTAAAATGGGCACAATAGCACAATCACAGCCGCTGCGAGGAGAGCATGAATGCAGGTCATGTAGGCTCAGGTGATGGTTTGCCATGGTTACCTTGCTCTCCTGGTTATCGTACTGGACCGGGTCCCCAAAGACCTGAGTCTGATTTCTTCCTTGACCCTGGGAAATGACTGAGTCAAAAATTCACACTAAATTGTGTTTAAAAGTGTTTTTGAAAGCACCAGACCTGATTTTCCCTGCTCCCCCTTCTCTCAGCGGAGCACAGAACTCAAATTTGGTCTCCCTTTGGCCTCTGGGAGAGCTGCAGTTCAGGCCATGGTCAGCAGATGGCGCTGGAAGCTAAGGGAAGTCTCCCCCTCCCACAGGCCCTGCCTGGGTGCTGCCTTGGAGCTCATTCCCTGTCCCCATTTTCAGAGCCATCTCCAGCAACCAGGCTGTCATGGCAGGGGGTGAGGGGCCTGAGGCCGAGGTCTCCCCAGGCTCCTGGGAACAGGACCCCAATTTAGAGAGGTAGAAAGAAAGCTTGAGACCCAAGTTGGAGTCCTGACTGGGGTCCCACACCCTGGAGACTCCTCAACCCCCACTCCTGGCCCTCCCAGGAAATCATTTTATAAATAGGGCAGCACAGTCCCAAGTGAGCAGGTGGTATACCTCAGAGGAGCCACTTCATCTATGAACATGGGAGCTATGAAACATCTTAGAGCAGCCCCACGACCTCCCTGCCCATCCAGTGTAAAATATGAAATAAGAGTTTTAATTACCAAGCTTGGAAGCCAGCCGACATGTTTAATAATTAATGTCTCCAATGCGCGTGCCCCAGGCGAGTCAGCATTGACAGAATCGGGATTTCCCTTGGGTTGGCTCTGAATGTGGCTGGAGAACCGCCAGGCAGCCGCCTTTCCCAACACCTGGGAACCTCCTGTACCAGGTCTGCCCTCAGCCTCCCACTCCCTGAGGGACTCTGCCAAGATTGCCCCCCAGGACCTGTTCCCCTAACCTGGGAAAGATGTTCAGGACCTGGAACCCCCTAGAAGGCATCTAGCACTAGACCCAGTCCAGGATCTTTGCAGAAGATAGAATTCAATGAAATCAGACAGCCTGAGAATATGGAAGCAGAGTGAGTCAGGCAGGTGAATCTGAATTTGAATTATTCTGTTTTCCTGCAAGTTACTCAACCTCTCTGGATGTCACTTCTATCATCCGTTAGGTGGAGAATATATTTCCTATGTGACAAATCGTTAATAAGTCACCTTTTTTGAGGCTTACCGTGTGCCTAGGAGGCCTGCTAAGCACTTTGCGTGCACTGTGTCCTTGTCATTTACAACAACCCTGTGATGTGGCTAAGCTGGGATTTGAACCCAGGGCATTTTGACTCCAGACAGAGCCTGTGATTCTGAAAGCCTGTATGCAAAAACATTACAGAGATATGGATAAATGTGAACTTGAAGGTGGCACTATTACCCAGTCCCAGGCCTCAGGTCATCCTACACCGTGGTGGCCCCCCCATGTGTTATAGACAACCAAGGAAATTGCTCACTGGGGCTCAGGACAGCAGCCAGAACGAAATAATCCACCTCGCTGGTGTTTCCCCTTATTCCTTCCTCGAGAGAGGTGGTGGGTATGCAAGCTGCATTTGATTGGTTAATGCAGCACCCCTCAGTTTGGGCAGAGTTAATGAGGCCTTCTTGGGGCTGGCCATGCACCCTGGCTTGTCTTCAGGCTCATGCAATGTCTCTTGTCAAACTAGCTGTGGCCAAGTTGGTGCCTTGGGTCACCTCCCTAACAGAGCACAGTGTATGGACGATAGCAAGTGATGGGGTAGGGGTTCGGGTGTGTGCATCCAGCAGTAGGAGCTACTTGTCTTAAAAAGTAACTGAGTACACAGCAGATAGGGGCGCCATTCGTTCCTTCTGCAGCCCATCCAGGAAGAATAGCCAGGATAGAAAAGGAGAGAGAACTGACAGTGAACTCCCACTTTATAACTATCAGATGGGTGCATCCTGGTGAAGACATAGGGACATGGGAATCCTAGTCCTAGCAGGAGTGTGAAATGCTACAGCCATTGTAGAGGCCTATACCTATGCCCCAGCAATTCCATTTATGGTCATATACCTTAGAGCAACTCTGTCCCAGGTGTGCAAAGAGACCTGCCCAAGAGATGGAAACACCCCACTCCTAAAGGGGTGGATAAATCATAGGCAGCATATGCAAATAATGGAACACCATGCAGCAGTTCAACAGAATGAATTAGAATAACATGTATTAACATGGGAAGATCATAAAAATGTAATGTCAAACAAGATGTCTGGCAAATATTTTTATATGCTGCAATATATATTTTCAGGGTTATACACATACTCACACACATTGACAACATAAAAATGTTTGCCTGTGGGGAGAAAGCTGGAGAAATAGACAAAACTAAGCAAATAAAAAGACAAGAGGACCCACATGTGACCTATAATAATTGTGAACTTAACTGAGGATTGTATTCAATCTAATTCTGTGCAATTAAAGGCCAAAGCAAAGGAAGAAAACCTGAGAGAAAAGAGGGCCAAAGACTTAGGTAAGTTTCTTATAAGACCTAGGGGCTTTTCCAAAGCAAACAGATTGTCCAAAATTATAAGAGAACTCTTGGTGGGTGCCAGGCTCGTTCTATCTGTATGTGGTTATTTTACTGCAGCCTCACAGCCATCCCATGGGGTATTTCCACTTTACAATGGGACTCAAAGGGGTGAAGTGAGTTCCCCAACACCATCGGCTTGTGGTGTAAACCAGCCCCTGCCACCCTATCTTCAATGACATCCAGGCATCCTGTGGGGTTCAGAAAAGACATTTCTCCAGGATGGCTGCAGGTGGCGCTGTTGCTGTTGGTCTAGGACAGAGGACAAGCCAGAGCCTGTGATTGGTGTGGGAGGGCTCACCAACCCCGGGGCAATAGAGAACCAGGGCAGAGGCATCCATTGCCTGGGGGGAGAGCATTACCCTGGAGACTGGAAACCTTCCCATTCTTCACCCTCTCCCACCTAGAGGAGCAAGACTGTACACCCTCCAGGAGACCGTTTCATGAAGATCAGTGTTCTGTGGGAATGACTCAGGGCTGTGGGCAGAGAAGCCTCGGTCAGCCTGTTGAAGGAGGGGCTCCTCTCACTTCTGTTTCTTCGTGGGGAGCCTCAGGCCTGATGAATCTCCTCCCAGGGTCTGTCAACACGACTGTGGAGGCCCCTGGCCTCGAGCAGGGCAGGGTCACAGACTATTCCCAAACCCAAGTGTATCGGGCAGTCGTTCCACCTCCCTCTGGTCCTCTGATGCCTTCTGATCACTTATGCCCGGGGTCAGCGGTCCATTATGGGAGGAAGTAAGAAGAGGTAAGGGAGAGGAGGGACAGAAGCCAAGTGGTGCTTGCTTGTAAGTAACAGAAATGGACTCAAACTAGCTTAGGGGAAGGTGAAGCCATCTTTAGAATAATATAGAAATATTACATGGAATCAGAGAGCAGCATGTGTAGATGGGACTGGAGACCCAGAAAGAGCCGGGAACCTGGGCAGAGTACTGGACTCTCCTCTTTCCTTCCCCCTTCAGACTGCCTTCTTCTGCTGCAATCTGCACGTGGTGGCAAATGGCCTTCCCCATCTAGAGTTTTGTACCACCATCCTGCTGATCAAAGTCTTGGTGTCCCAGCGCCATAGTCCCAGGGAAGAATCTCATTGGCCCAGTATGGACAGAGTTTACCTCTGGCCAAGGAGGAGGCATGTGTGGTATAAACAGAGTTTGGAGAAAACAGCCCAATATATATCTACTACATTATGGATGCCTAAGGGCAGCAGTGGAGGTGAAGTGCAGAATGTGGGTGCGCATTCTAGGACTTGATGAGGTCATGGGGTTTGAGCCCAACATTTCTGTGAGCCAGGGAGCATGTGTGCCAGCTCCCTGGATGGTTCTATTTGGCTTGCTAAATAGTTTTTGAATGAATAAACGGATGGATGAATAAATGAATGAAAGGAGTCTCCTCGGCATGGAATGCCACCATACTAGATCAGAGAACCAGGGCTAGTCCACTAAACTATGCCCTGGTGTCCAACATGGTGCAGACATGCAGGCAGGAACCTGTCACTCTTAATTATACCAGGATGCAAATGGCCACTGGCCCCACCAGAGGAAGGAACAACTGCTCTGCCCAGTGACACATCTGCCCTGCAGGTATCCAAAGGGAATGGACATCTGGGAGTGAGTAGCATCAGCTTCTTCTGTAATGGGAAGGGAGAAGGCACAGTCAAGCCAGTCCTCCAGAATCGTGGGCTTCCTTCTAGTACAGCCGAAGCCAAGGACTTGGTGCAGGTAGTTTATTTGGGATGTCATCCCAGAAAGCGGGAGTGAGGGGATAGGGAGAGTGAGGCAATGAAGGAGGAAAAGTCAACATAAGGATGTATTAGAGAGATTGCATCAGGGGATTGACTCCTCCAAGACCTCTGTGAAGTATTCAGAATGCCTGCCAGAAGTGTCTGCTAGAAGGATGGGGGGTGGAGTATTTATCCACTGGTTCCTGCTTCCATTGGGTGAAGGATGTCCCATGGGTGCTGATTCCCTGTGTTTCCAGGCAGAGCCCCAAACCATGATGCTGGAGAAAGGAAAGATGAGTCAAGTGTGCTCGAGGTGGAGTATGCTTCAGCTGCTCTGAAGTCAGAGGTGAGCAGAGAGGATGGGATGGAGGGTCCTGGCTTTCTCAGAAGCATGCCCTCTGCACTGCGATTTTCCACTCCACTTCAGGGTCAAAGGCCGCTGTTGCAGCCCTTCCCTTCTAGAAGCCAGATGTCTCTTCTGAGATCCAGATCTGTAAACACAATTGACCCAATGGATGCCTCACAGGTACCTCAAACTCAAAGAGGCCAAAACTAAACTGCATCACCTTTATGCCAAACCAGTTTTTCTTCCTCACCATCCATCCCAGCATTTACTCTGGGGCCCAAGTGGACATCCAAGGACCCATCCTTGACCTCTCCATCTCTGTCACTCACCAAATTCTGTGGATTCCACCCATCCACCCACTTTCTTTGTCTAGTAAATTAGCCATGGATTAAAACAACAACAACAACAAAAAAAACTAAAGTGAAGACTGCCTATATTGAAGAGAGTGCACTCATACTTTGAAAGCATTGATAACTTTTTGGAAATCAATGTGGCAGATTACATCAATGGCCACAGATGCTCTTACCCTTTGCCCTAGTTATTTCACTTCCGAGAATCTATCCTGAGAAAATAATCCTATATGCAGGAAAAGCTTTATGCCCAAATATGTTCATTACAGCATTGTCGATACTAGCAAAACCCAGAACAAACAACAACAATAGCAACAACCACAAAGCTGGATAGAATCTAGATGCAAATGCTAGGGCAAATGTTAAAATCCTTACGATGTACCTTCTTCGTGCTGTGCACCCTTCAGTGTTGCTGCTCTCCTGGTGTCGACCTTGCGTCATCTTTTCTTCCCATGCTACACGCTCTATGACAAGGTCATCCATTCCCATGGCTTCAGTTATCATCTAGATTCACTTCCCAAATCCTTACTTCTAGCCCAGAGAGCTCTCTTCAGCTTCTCACCTGTATAGCCAGTGGCCACCGAGGACTTGCACTTGAATGACCCAAAGCCTCCCCAACCTCAAGAGTCCAAAACTGAACTTCATGCTACCCTCAGTCTCCAGCAAGCCAGGTTCCCTAACTCAGTAGATGGATCCACCATTTCCCTAGGTCTCTATTCTAGAAATCTCCCTTTACAATATTAATTCTACTGATTCTGCTTTCGAGATTATTCTCATGAACATCCATTTGTTTCCATCCCCACTGCTACTAGGCAAGTCCAGACCACCGTTGTTTCTTGCCAGGACTACTACAACAGCCTCTTACCCACCATACCCTGCCTCCACCTGCACCGCTCTAATCAATGCCCCTGCTTGGAGCCAGGAAGCACACATATGATTATGTCCTGAGCATACAGCTCCTGGGCTTCAGTTCTGAAGAAATTAGCATGGCACCTTGTGGTTAGTGGTGGGGTTTTCAAGAGAATAGAGTGGGCACTTGCACAGACTAGTTGGACAGTCATTCCCAGACCTGCCTTCCAATAAGATGAGGTGGGTCTCCTGACATTGACAGTGTGACAATGTCATGAGCAGTCTTTCATTAACTCACAAGTATTTGTTGAGTACCTAATATGTGCTAAGCCATGCATGTTCAATGGGAGTGAAAATTTGTTCTTGGGAGGGTGAAGAAATATATTAGGTATTAGAATGGTTTGTGGCCCTCCAAAGCTTGACTGTTTTTGACAAAAATTTTATTACTTAGTTCTTAATTTCTCTTGTTAGAATTTAAATTAAATTAAAATTTTTTCCTTAGAGGAGCAATAGTGAAAAAAAAGTTGAGAAAAATTGTGCAAGGTTATGGTGATACAGTAGTTACTGAGTCAGACCTGGTCCCTCACTCCACAGAGCTTACATTCTGGCAGGGAAGAGAAACGCTAATTTATTGTACAATAGCTAAGAGAAAAAAGCCAGACTCAAAAGGCTGCAAACTGTGGATTCCATTTATATGACGTACTATGACAGGCAAAACTATAATTACAGAAATCAGATCAGTGGTTCCAGGGTCTGAGCATGGAGGAAGGGATTGGAATACAAAGGGACACTAGGGAACATTCTGGGGAAGACAGAAATGTTCTATATCCTGACTGTACTGGTATTTTTACAAATGTATGTGTTTAGCAAAACTCATAGAAAAAAAATGTGAATTGCACTGTGTACAAATTTTATCTTGATAAACTTGCTCTAATATTATTATACAACAATTAGGCATTTAGCAGTGTGAAAGCAAGCAGCAGGACAGATGATGTGGTCTGATCAGGGGAGACTTATGTGGGTGTTTTAGTTTCCCAAGCTGCTCAGCAAATACCATGAAATGGGTCGACTTAAACAATGGGAGTTTATTCGTTCACAGTTTGAGGCTGGGGAAAAGTCCAAATCAGGGCGTCATCAAGGTGATGCTTTTTTCCCCAAAGACTGTGGGATTCCGGAACTGGCTGCTAGCAATCCTTGGCTTCTCTGTCACATGGCACATGGTGGTGTCTCCTGGTCTCTCCCTTCTCTTCTGGGTTCCGTCGATGTCCAGCCTTTTGCTTCCCATGGCTTTCTCTCTCTGTGTCTGAATTTCATTTTACTTATATAAAACTCCAGAAATAGGGTTAAGACTCATCCTTGATTGAGGTGGGTCACACCTTAACTGAAGTAGCCTCATTGAAATGTCCTACTTACAATGGGTTCACATCCACAAGAATGGATTAAGTGTAAGAACATGTTTTTCTGGGGTACATCCAGCTTCAACCACCACCTGGGTAAGTGGTGTTGAGCTGAGTTCAGAAAAATGAGTAAATATTATCTGGGGGAAAGTGGGGTGGTACGAGCAGAGCTGCCCCCACTGCCCCCACTACCACAGAAATCATTGTATTCCCGGGCTGTGCAACAAGGTGGCCCTGGGAGAACAGACCAGGCAAAGGCAACAGCACGTGCATGGACGCGAGGCAGGAAGGCACATGCCGGACTCAAGGGGGTGGAGGGAGGCCAGGGGGCCAGGAACTTAGAAGACAAGGAAGCGAGTAGCCGGTGTGGAGGCTGGAGAGATGGGCAGGAGCCTTCCTGGTCTTGTGGGAGATTTCGGAAGGTGAGTAACTTGATCAGCTTTGCACGTGCAAAAGATCACCATTGCAGCATAGAGAATATTGGAGGATGGCAAGAGTGCCTGCAAAGAGGCTATGGAAGGGGTTCAGGTGAAATAGGGTGATTTCTTAAACTAAAATGATGGCAGTAGAGATGGACAAAAGTGGACAGCTTCTAGAGATATTTAGGAAATAAAATCAACTGCACTTTGTGATCAGCTGGCCATGTGGAATGGGGGAGAGCAAGGAGGCCAAGATGCCTCTGGTTTCTGATTGCGTGTATGGTGGTATCTTTCTGAGATAGAGAACACTTGGAGGACCAGGTTTGTGGGGAAAGAGCTCATGTTCAGTTTTTTTTCAAGCAGAGTTGGAAATGTCTATGAAGATAACCAGGAATGTCTCTCAGGCATCATTTGGGGTATCCAGGTCCCTACATGGTTCTTCTTTGAGAACTGTTCCCCTTTCCGTCCAGAGGTAAGTCTCTGTACTCAGCCTATAGCTGATGGGATCAGGAATAGATACCTGGCCTGGGGAACACCAAATCAGCAGCTTGAGATTTGCCATGAAAGACAGATGGAGGGAAGCAGATGTGGCTCAATTGATGGGGCTCCTGTTTACCATATGGGAGGCCCCGGGTTCGATTCCTGGGGCCTCCTGGTGAAGGCAAGCCAGCCTGCGCGGCGTGGTGAGCTGACGCAGCAAGACCTCGCAACAAAGGGAGACAAGCAGACAGAGAAAAACGCACAGCAAGTGGACACGGCGAGCATGGGCAGCAAGGGGGGGATAAATAAATAAATAAATAAATAAATCTTTTTTTAAAAAAAAAAAGACAGATGGAGAGGAGATGGACGTAAGGGCTGCGTTGATGGGAGCACCATGTGAAGGACCACAAGTTCTTGGGTGCTGACACTCCTGGAACAGCCCTGCTTCCTGCCCTCTCTGAAGTCTGGTTGTACATCTTTACCTTGGACTCTGGAAGAGAACCCTTCCATTAACTTCCTGTTTTTGATTAAACTAACTTGAATGGGTTCCTACTCTTTGCAATCCCTAAAGCCTTGACAAAGACACCCATAGCTACAAAGATGTTTTATTTCTGTGCCTTTTTTTTTTTTAGCTCTTTTGGTCTATTTGCCAAATTTTCTATCTATTAGTTTAGCTTTATAGTATTTAAACTAACTTTATGAGGCACATAACCCCTCACTGTTCTTTTACTTCCCAAATTTCTTGCTATTCTTGTGCAATTACTCTATCAGATGAACTATAGAATCAATTTCTCAAGGTAAAAAATTCCTGTGAAGATTTTAATAGAATTTACATCAAATTTATAGATTACTTGAGAGAGGATTGACAGTTTTACAATAGCCCAGGAGCAAGATCTATTTCTCCATTGATTCAAGTCATTGTTTTAATGTCCTTCACCCAACTTCATCACATATCTTTGCTCACATTTTGCTGAGCATATTCTCCTACCTCCCCCGGTGCTTTCTGACTTGTTATTGCTGGTGTAGAGGACAGACATTGATCGAGTTATATTTATCGCCTTCTGTCAGCCTCTTTATTCAATGCTCTAATTAGTTCTCATGGTTTTTCAGTTTATTCTCTTGGCTTCTTGGGCTGGACAATCTCATCATCTGCAAATAATAATTTTGTCTCTACCTTGCCAATATGTATACCCTTCTTTTGTTTTTGTTATCTTATTCCCTTGTCTGGCACATCCAGAATGAAGGCAATTAAGAGTTGTGAGAGCAGGCGCTCTTGAAATGTTGCAACCTTGAATAGAAAGACTCTAATGTAATATTCCCAAAGCTGGCATCTGAAGAACATGGATCCACAAGATGCTAATAGCTTTATGGATTAAAAAAAAAAAAGTGTTCTGGGCCCAAATAATTTTAAGTACATTAGGGTAAACAAAGAAACAAATTTGTTTCTTTAGTTTAACAATTATCAGAGAATTTGACTCTAATGTGCCTTGTGGATATCCAGGAGGGAGGTGTGCTAAGTAGCATATCCTTAATAAATTTGACCATCAGTCTTTTTTTTTTTACCCTGGATCTCGTATGTGGGAAGCAGGGCTCAACCACTTGAGCCACATCCACTCCCACATCAATCTTTTTGTTTCATGCTTTACATTTAACAGCTCCTGGGACAGTGTTCCACAGGGTAGTGTTGAAACTGCTGCTCTAAGGTCTTACCGGTAAGTCTGATATTTGCTGTGAATTCTAGGGGAAAAAATTGTTGGATGAATGAATAGTTTTTTATCATAGTAAGACTATTTTATTTAATTCCTGGTTTACTAGTGGTTTTTTTTAAGGTTATAAAAGAAAGTTGAATTTGATCAAGTGATTTATAAATATCCATGGAGATGGTCATATTCTTTTCCTCTTTCAATTTGGTATAGTGAAACTCCACCATAGTGCATTAACTGTGGTTCAAAATAGTCCATGGAATAATTGCAGGATTTCATGATTGTGATGTTAATGGAATAAATCAGGTAAAACTGAGCAACCAGACCCAACAGGCGCTCTTTCTTTCCTTAGGTTTATATATTTAATTAAATAAATCCCGTCCCCCCACCCCCGCCCTCCTTGTTTGTGCTCGCTGTCTGCTCTCTGTGTCTGCTTGTCTTTTTAGGAGGCACCGGGAACTGAACCCGGGACCTCCCATGTGGGAGGGAGGTGCCCAATCGCTTGAACCACATCCATTCCCCAACAGGTACCCTTATGCATGCCCCTGCCTCAGCTGCAGTGCGCTTCCTCCTGGTGGTTGTTTCCTGCTCTGACTCAAATATCCCTGGGAACAATTCTGAGTTCTGTGGTTAGCTAAGACTTCCAGGATAGCAGCAGTAACTCCAGGAATCTTCTGGGTTACTTGATACTCATTTTGTCAACCCAAGCTGGGGATATTGGACGGGAAGACTACTGAGAACACAGGGATGCACGCTTTGCCTCCCTGCTTCTTAAGTCTGAATTTCCTTTCTAGTCTCACCTTCCCCTCCACTCCTGCCATGCTGAAATTGACATTTAATCCACTTCTGTTGAGGACTTGGTCTAGGTGAAGGACTCAAGCCAACTTTCAATTACATCCCCAAGGTGCTTTAAAATTATTCTTAAAATTAGTATTGATTGCTAACAATTGAGTGCTGTGTATCAGATACTTGGCTATGTACTTTAAATGAATTATTTTAATTTGATCCTTCCATTCCTATGTATTAGATATTATTATACCAATTTTACAAACTGGAAAACAACCATAGAGTAGGTACATCACTTACCCATCTCACCAGCCAGTTCCTAGTAAGTGGCGAAGCCAGATTCAAAACCTGGCAGTTTGACTCCAAAACCCACACTTTAGAGTTATACCAACCTTGCTTTCCAGGAATAAATCTGGTAATGGTGTATTACTCTTTTTCCTAGATTCTGTTGCTAATATATTGTTTAGGACTTTTATATTTAGGTGAGATTTTTTTCAACAAAGTTTTCCTTTTTATGCTTTATTTACTTTTGGCATCAGAATTGTATAGGACTCATGAAATGAAGTGGAAACTGCCCATATATTTTAGTGCTTTGAAAAATTTTTAAAGAATTTAGACAATATCTGTTCCTAAAATATTTTTTTAAAACTCATTTGTAAAAACTTCTAATCCTGGGCCTTTTGACAATTTCCTTAAATTTATTTGATACATTATTAGTGTTTTCTAGTTACTTTCTACTGAGTCGATTTGAGTCATTTATATTTTCCTGAATATAATTTTTTGCTGAGAACATCTATCTTTCAATTATATGAAATAGTTATCATATTTACCTGGAGAAGTACAGATTTATTAGCATGATGTAATAATTAATGTAAGCTTTTATAATTTTAAGTTTTTTTCTCTGTATTTCTCTCTTTTAAAAATCCCATCGTAGTCATGATGCATTTCTGCATTTTTGTTTTTTTCATCAGACTTTCTAGAAATTTAATGGTAGTAGTAACTATTTAAGAAATATAATAACAAACATTAATATAGTGTTGACTCTGTGCCAAGCACTGTTCTAAATTATGTTAATTCGTTTAATCTTCACAGAAAGCTTATGAGTTAGGTACTATTATTAATCCATTTTACAGATGAAGAAACTGAATTGCAAAAATTGGTCAATGGCTTGTGTAAGAACACATGGCTAATAAATGATGGAGCTTGGATTTACATAACCTAGGCAGTTTCTGCTTTTTATATTTATTCTTTGTTTTCTCTTACTTTATTTTTCTTCCAAAACTTTGAGTTGAATGTTTTGTTTGTTTATTTGTAATCTTTCTTGTTAGTTAACAGAAGTATTTAAGGACATAAAGTCATCCCTTTCCTGACATCATTTGGATTATTTGAATATGTCATTAGATGTCCGTTTTAATTCATCTTTTGGATTTTTGGCTATATCTCTGTATTTTCAGTGGCCACCCTAGGGATTGCAATACAAATACATATCTAACCATTCAGAATCTACTTAGAATTAATATTTTACCACTTCATATAAAATGTAGAAGTCTTGAACCATTTAGGTACCTTTACCATAACTTTTTGTGTTATAATTTTCATATGCATTCCATATTATACATTTGAATGCCCCACTGCATAATATCACAATTTTTGTTTTCAACAGCCACATACATTTTAAATAACTTAGAAGAAATATAGTCTGTTATAGTTACCCAGATATTTACCATTTCACTTACTCTTAACTTTATTCCTAAAATTCACAGTTTCCCTCTGGTATCATTTCCCTTCAGGCTGAAGTTATTCCTTTTGTATTTCTTTTAGGGCAAGTTTGTTATCAACAGATTCTCTTAGTTTCCCTTCATCTGAGGATATTTTTATTTCATTGACACTCCCATAGGAATTTTTGCTGGATATAAAATTCTGGTTTGACAGTTCTTTTTTTTTTTT
>JAQZBX010085142.1:0-13166 GCA_029593785.1 Cabassous unicinctus | reverse complement strand
TTTTTTTTCATTTTAAAAAATATTGAGGTATAGCATTCATAAACATACATAAAAAATAAGTGTATAGTAAAAGGTTTGAAGTTATAAAACAATCATGCATAACATCACACAGGGTTAATTATAATTCATTCTCTGGCCACCAGGTAGAAAATTGTTTAATCTTCACTTCACCAGCTATAACTGTTGATACTGATTTCATTTTAAAATTAACCCTTAAAATGTGGTCTCTCAGATGACCACATATTCACTGGCTACACACATAATCTTCCTAGTACCTGTTTTTATATGTATTTTTATTTTTATATTATATTCTTCAACATATCTTTGTCAATTCTTAGTTTTTTAGATGCTTTCTGGCTTCATTGTGTTTGTTCAATATCCTTGATAAAACAATCAACCAAGTGAATTATATTACCAGTTTTCATTTACTTATTATTTCTTTTATAGTTTACATTATTCACGTGTTATGTACTGCACTTCTCATTGTAACTCTGAAAATTGGGAGCTAAAATATAGAAAAAAGAGGAGGTAACTGAAAGGTCAAGGACATTATTAAGTCATGTAAATGTAAGTGGAAGAATTGACATTAAATATTAGATTTGTCTGCTCAGATAGTGCATTGCCACCAGAAGGATTTTCTCCAGCTTAACTCCTGATCCTAATGAGATTCAATATTTCCCAACACACCAATCCAAAATCCTCATTCAAGCTCAGTATTCCCTAGTATGGCAGCATTCAAAACTTTTGGATCCACTACTAAACCACAATGATCCAGAGCTGAAATGTCTCTCCACTGTTTACTTACATATAGATTATTAGGTGGTCTATTAGAAGTGTTCAAAACTATTTTCTGATCTAGAAGAGTAAATATCTGTATTGCCCCAGACTCTACTCATAGTTAGCATACATTGTCTTTAACCATTTAAAATATTCTAAGAGATTTCATCCTAATACATTTAGAATTTCATATATAAAGAAACATATATAGTTTTACATATCTGTTTTCTTGGGGTGAATGGAAACATCTATTCCTAAGGCCAATTCACCACTCCAGTCTTCATTCTCTCCCTCTTTCACTGAGGTCAATGTTTCCCACTATAAGCCATCATAAGTGTCTCTTGCTTCTCCATGTACTCCTTGAATTTAAATAGATGTTGATTTCTCTCAGTTCAAAAATAAAAAATGGTCCTTGCAAATCTTGATATGTTTATATTACTTGTGGGGAAAATTCATTAATTATTAACAATATAAGTTTAAATAAATTAAATATATTAATTCTTAGATTTTATATTAAACACTATCGTGTTTCCCATAAAATCTGGTCATGTTTCAGAACTTCAATAAGATGAGATAGAAAGATATTGCTTGATGTGTGGGTCATTAATAAATGTATTTCCTTCATAATATTCCCTTTCAAAACCAGCATTAGCCAAACTCTTACTTAAGTATAATGTGAAAAAGCTTTCCTCTGAAGTTGGTTAAACTGTCTGTTTTTCCTTTTTTACTTGAAACCACAGAATGTACATTTTCAGACTTGCTTATATTAGAATGTTTTCATTACTCCAAAAGGAAAATTCCCATACCACTTAATAAACCCTATTGATAATGGTTAGAATTTATATTTCATCTTCTCTACCATTGCTGCAAAAAAATTACAATATTATAGTAATAATATTGCTGCAAAAAAATTACAATATTATAGTTATCTTATGGATGATAACTATCATCCATAAGATAGATGACTGGAAATTTTCCTGTGTTATCACCATATTCTTAACACCTTATAATAGAAGAGCATTCTTATATTTATAACATTAGCCACAATCATCATCATCACTGAAATCATTACACTGTACAGTCCCTAGTTATCCTGCAGCTTCCTTACAATTGACATTTATGTCCCTAGACTACCACTTTCAGCCACAATCACATTTATGTATGAGCAGAGTTAGTTTTACTCATTATAATGCATTACTGTCAACTCTATTCATTTCCACCCTTTCACAATAAACCTTATTAAAAATTTTATATACATTAAGCATCAGCTCTCTTTCCCAACCAGCATTCTCTCTCCTAGTAACCTATACTCTAGAGTTTACCTCCATGAATTTACTCATCACATTTCATTCATACTAGTGAAAACATTCAATATTTGTCCTTTTCTGTCTGGTTTATTTCACTTAGGATAAGGTCCTCAAGGTACTTTCATGTTGTCAAAAGCATTCCAATTTAATTTCTTCATAAAGCTGAAGAGTATTCAATTGTATGTATATACCACATTTTATTTATCCTTTCATTGGTTAAATGATACCTGGGTTTTTTCCATATTTTAGCAACTGTGAATAATGTTGTTATGAACATTGGTGTGTAAATGTCAGTTTGCATCCTTGCTTTCATTTCTTCTGAACACATTCCTAGAAATGGGTTTTCTCGATTATAAAATGGCTCTATATTTAGCTTTTTTGAGGTACCAAAAACTGCCTTCCACAGAAGTTGCACCATTTTATATTCCCATCAACAGTGAAGAAGGGTTACTATTTTCTCCACATCATCTCCTGCACTTGTATTTTTCTGTTTTTTCTTTAATAATGACCATTCTATAAGGTGTGAAATGATATCTCATTGTAGTTTTGTTCTGCATATCCCTAATACCTAGTGATGTTGAACATTTTTTCATGTTCTTTTTGGCAATTTGTATTTCCTTCTTGGAAAAACTTCAAGAATTTTGTCCAATTTTAATTGGGTTGCCTTTCCATTTAGAACTGAGTTGTATAATCTCTTCATATAACATTGATATAAAAACCCTTCTCAGATATGTGGATTCTAAGTATTTCTCCCTTTTAGTACACTGCTTTTTTACTTTCTTCACAAAATATTTTGAAGCACAAAAATGTTTACTTTTGAGAAGATACCATTTGTATTTTTTTCTTTCATTTTTCATGCTTTGGATTTAAAGTTTAAGAAACTATTATCTAATGCAAGATGTTGAAGATGTTTCCCAACATTTTCTTCTCAAGTTTTATGGTTGTAGCTTTTATATTTAGGTCCTCAATCCATTTTGAGGTAATTTTTGTATAAGGTGTGAGACAGTCATCTTCTTTCTATCTTTTGGATATGGATATCCAGGTCTCCCAGCACCATATGTTGAACAGACTGTTCTGACACAGCTGGGTGGTCTTGACAGCCTTGTCAAAAATCACTTGATCATAAATGTGAACACTTATTTCTGAACTTTCAATTTGATTCCATTGATCAACATGCTTATCTTTATGCCAGTACCATGCTGTTTTCATAACTGTAGCTAAGTAATATATTTTAAAGTCAGGAGCTGAGAGTCTCCAACTTTGTTCTTCATTTAAAGATATATTTGGCTATTCAGAGCCTCTTACCCTTCCAAAGAAATTTGAGTATTGGCTTTTCCAATTCCAAAAAAAAAAGGCTTTTAGAATTTTTATTGGGATTGCATTGAATATGTAGTTATACTTAAGTAGAATTGACATCTTAATGATATTTTATTTTCCAATCCATGAATATGGAATTTATTTAAGTATTCTTTGGTATCTTTTAGCAATGTCTTGTAGGTGTTTTTAATTACAAATCCTTTAAGTATTGGTTAAGTTTATTCCTAAATATTTTATTCTTTTAGTTGCTATTGGAAATGGTAATTTCTTCCTGACCTCCTCCTCAGATTGTTCATTAGTAGTGCATAGTGCCTGGGGGCTCACCCGCTTTCTGTGCCTGGTGGCACACCCATGCACAGGGCCTGACAGCACACTCACATGTGGGGCTCAACCACTTGCAAGGCCTGATGGTGCATCCACGCAACTTCTATATTTTTCTTTTTTTTCCTTTTTACTAGGAGGTCCCAGGGGTTGAAACCAGGTCCCTCCATATGGCAGAGATGGCCAGTCCTTTGAGCCACATCCTTCCCCCTGCTAAATCTCTTGAGCTTGAGCTTGACCAAGGATATCTAGAGTTACAGTCATTTCCCATACAGGATGGTCATATAATAAATCAGGCTTAGTTTATCACCAGCTTTCTAAAAACCAGACCTAGGGAGAAAAACTAGGCCTGGGGACACATGCATGGTTTCTAATAGAGTGAATGTTTAGCCTACCCTGATTATCACAAAATTAGGACAGCGAGAATCTTCACATGTGATACTATTTTATAGCTTGCCAGAGTTGGAAGACAGGGCTCTCAATTGAGTCATTCTCAGTCTTTGCTGACATGGGTGTGTGTAGAGAGGGTAGGCAGAAGTTGAGGGTTTTTTGGTGGGATTTGACTAGAGGAGAGGGATTCTTGTCTTAAGGTTTGTCTGGTTATCTTTCTATGCTGCCACTTCCCTGGTTTTTGGCTAGAGAATGAGAAGGAATTTTGGAGGTTATTTTTGGTCTTTCAGGGTATCATATTGAGCTCCAATGATAGAGTACTAGATGAATAAAGAAAAGCCAGGGAACTAAATACCATACCATTACTTGAATTCTAAGAACTCTAATTCATCTGCCTTCTTTTCTCCACATTTCAATGATTTTTTCCATGGTCTCTCTATATAAAACCTACTATTTTACTTGTACTTAGTGGGAAAAATAGGGAAACTCTAACCACTCTATTTTCATGGAGTGGAATTTTAAATGGATGATTTAGCCCACACACATTTAATATAGTCACTGATATATTAGAATTTATTTCTTATGCTGTGTTTTCTACTTGACCATTTTTAAATTTTTTTCCCTTTTAAACTTTGTCAAATACATTAAAACAAATCAAATATTTTTACTTCATTTCATGCATTATTTAATTAAGTATTTTATATTGACAGTTGTAGATATCCAAGGAATAAAAATATTCTTATATTATTATAATATTAGTATATTGATTTTCACTTCAATATCTTAGAAACTTAGCCCTACTTTAACTCCTAATTTTTGCATCACTGTAACCATGATTTGAATTCTATATATTTTTTTCTAGTAGACTGTTGGAAGTAAAATACCAGAAATGGGTTACTTTTACAATGGGGATTTATTAAGTTATGGGCTTACAATTGTGGGGCAGGCTGAGAAAAATGACCAAATCAAGGCATCATACTGTGATGCTTTCTCCCCAAAGACCAGCTGCCAGTGATCCTGGACTGCTCTGTCATATGGCAAGACACATGGTGGCATTTGCTAGTCCTTTAGTTCATTTCTGGATTTTACTGATTTGTTTCTGACTTCCATGGCTTTCTCTCTGATTCACTGTCTTTTTCTCTGCTTCAGTAGCTTTTTCTCCATCTCTCTCTCCATTTTCTTCCCATTTATAAATGACCCCAGTAGAAGGATTAAGACCTATGCTAGGCTACACCTTAACTGAAGTAACCTAATCAAAAGGTCACACTCACAATAGGTTCACACCCACAGGAATGGGCCAACTTTATGAATTCCTTTTTCTGGGACTTATACAGTCTCAAACTACTATACAAAATGTTTTTAAATTTCAAAAATTATTGCAATTTTGTTTATTATACTCTTTCAGTCATTATCCATTTATATATCAAACAAACCTACTTTGATTAATTATTGTTCATGTTGCAATTGATTTCCATTCCTTTCTCTATGACTACTTTAAGGAATAAATTTATTTCTCTTTAAGGAATAATTTTATTTCTGCTTGAAGAATTTCTTTAGAATTTTGTCACAGGTAGAAAAATGTCTACATTCTCAAACCCAAATCTGGGATTCTGTTTTCTTTCAAGGTAAAGGGAATTTAAACTTGCAAATGTAATTAATGTTGGTAATAATGTGACTCTAAAATAGAGGGATTATCCTGGATTATGTGGGTGATCTGAATGTAATCATTGGGATCTTAATATTTGAGAAAGGAGGCAGAAAGATGCCTGTCAAGATGAAATAATATCCAAAAGACTTACTGACCCATGGCTGGCTTTGAAAATGGAGCTCAATTTGAAGATGGATGCCAGCTTTGAAGGTGAAACTATAAATACAAACATGGACCAAATAATGCAAGCATGGTCTAAAATTTGGAAAAGGGGACAGAATCCCCAAGAGCTTCCAGAAAGAAATGTTTCAGTGTTGACACCTTCATTTTAGCTGAGGGAGACTTACATCATACATCTGACCTGGAGAACTGTAAGAAAATAAATTTGTCTTCTTTTAATCTCTACCTAGTATTCTACTATAAGGATATACCTCAATATGGTTATTCCTTCACCCAGGGATGTATGTTTGTGTTGCTAAAAAATTTAGATAATTATAAATAAAGCTTCTATGAACTTTCAGGTGCAAGTCATCATGACAACATATGCTTTTAATTTCTGTTGGATAAAGCTTAGTAATGGAAGGGCAGAGTTTTATGGTAAATGCATGTTTGATTTAATAAACTAATGAGGTGTTTTTAAAGTACTTTTATCATTTCCAATTCTGACCAAAAGTTAATGATAATTAGTTGTTATGGACTGTCTTTATTTAAAACATTCTAATAATTGTGTATTGGTATTCCTATGTGGTTTTAACAGGAAGTTATCTAAAAATTATTCATGTTGAATATCTTTTAATGTCTTCTATTGTCATTTATACAACTTCTATAGTGAAATTTCTGTTCAAATCTTTTGCCCAGTTTTTAATTGGGTACATATTTTCTTATTATTGTGTTTGAAGAAGTATTTGAATTCCAGCTAAAAGTCTTTTATAACATATATATTCTGCAAATATTTTCTCCTAGTCAGTGACTTTATTTTATTCTCTTAACTGTGTCTTCTATAGACCAGATTTTTAAAATCTTTTTAAAGTCAAATTTATCAAATTTGTAAGTTTTACTTTTCATCTAATATATCAGAAATATTTACTGTACCCAAGATTGGAAAGTATTTTAATCAAAGTGCCAGATAGTAAGTGTCTGTTGTAAATATTTAATTCTCCCTTTGTAGACCACAAAAAAACCCCCACAAAGTCAATACATAGTTGTGCACCAATATAACCTTAGTTTACACAACAGGCTATAAAGTAGGTATGGCTCATGAGCTCTAATTTACTAAACTCTGGAATAAATCAAGTTCACTTTTCCCTATGTTTACTTTTAGAAGTTTTAAATTTTGGTTTTAAATTTAAGTCTAAAATTCATTTTGAAAAATTTTATATGGTGTGATGGATGGAGCAAATACTAGCAAACTGAATTAAGTGGTATATTAAAATGATTATACACCATTATCATTTGAGATTTATTCCAGGAATCCAAGGGAGATTCAACATATAAGAATCCATCAAGATAAAACAGTACATTCTTAAAATGAAGGGGAAAACATGGTCATCTCAATCAATACAGAAGAAGCATTTTGCAAAATTTACCATCTCATTGATAACAAAAATACTCAAAAAACTATGAACAGATGGAAACTTCCTTAACCTGATAAAGGTCATTTATGAAATAAGCACAGCTTGCCCTTATATTTATTTCTGAAATATATGAAGCTTATCACCTATGATTAGGAGCAAGACAAGGAGGTCTGTTATCAATACATATTAAATGTGGCACTAGACAATTTAGCTAAGGCCTTTAGGTAATAAAAGACATCAAAAATAACTGGGAAGAGGTAAAACTATCTCTATCCACAGATGACATGACTAAAAAGACCGTGAAAAATAAACCAAATTGTATTCAACATTGTCTATAAGCATTGGATTTATGGTTGATTTTACTTTTTATCTTCATATTGCTGTGCATATATGTATTTTTTTTACCACTTCTAGGAATATAATTCTTTTTCTTTGCTATGTTTAGAAAACTAACTCTTGTATTGTATATGAACACTAATATATAAACTATATGCACAAAATGTTATAAGAAAACAGAATATGCTTTTGGTGTATATTCCAGATGGGCAGATTATGTGTGAATACGTTGCACTATTTTCTTCACTTTGCCAATTTTTGTAATTGGAAAGCATATTAGCACATACTTATTATGAGAAGGGACATATGTTCAGGCAAAGAAGCATAATGAAAATGAAAAAGTTAATGTTTTTAAAAAGTAGTCTAGGATATAGGGACTATGTTTCTATTGCTGTGCTCATTTTGAATGTGCTCTTGCATTACACTCTCTCAAATCTATTTTTCTCATCAGTACAAGCTATATATCATCATCTGCTTAACTTTTGGACTTGTGCAGCTCAACCTGCATTTAATAATTGAAAATTATTTCTAAATTACCATGTTCTATATAAATGAAAAATAATATAAAACATTTTAAAGGTTACTAATACTTTAACATAAATATATTTAGCAGATAATTAAAATGTAAGTAAACTTTTCTTCAGAATATTGTGGGACAGGGACAGAGTAGGATGCTCCAGGTATCATTGCCTCCACCAGAGTAACTATTAAACAGGCAGGAAATGCCTGAAAAATTACTTTGAAACTCCATTTTCTAAGAGAACATTGTGCAGCATCCAGACAAAGTGAGAGAAAGAACTGGTTAACTGCAGTAAATACCATTGTATAGCACTTTCTGTTCAGTGGCTGTGGTCACCCTTTCCCCTAATATGTGGCATGCAGCAATGAAGTAATCAACTCCAGCTCCCTGTGCAGCTTTCTGGTGCTAGAGTGGGATATGCAGACCTAGTTGTCCAAGAATTGTGAATGTACAGTCAGATCACTTATCACTTCTTTAAATTAGCTACTTCCAATCACTGGGGGAATACCTCTGAAAGCAGTCAGTTTCCCAACTTACCCCAGGAAAAGCAGCAGAGGAAATGTGAGGAGTGTACACTTCTTCAGTTCTACAGAATACAGAAAAAGGGCTGCATTTATTGGAAAAGAGATGAAACAAGAAAGTACATCTTCAGAGAGCCATGGAGAAGATTGTGAAACCATTCTTGGCCTCTAACTTATAACTTCCCAAGGACAATTTAGAGCCATATAATGCTCTCTTTTGGAATCCCTGGCCTTTTTCTGGCTGGGAAAGACTGACTTGGGTTCCTTTTTTAAACGAATGAAACAGAAATTTTGGAGCTGAAGTCTACAATATTTAAACTGAAAAATTCCCAGGAGAAATTCAATAGCAGATTAGAGCTGACAGAAGAAATAGTGAATTTAAAGACAACACTGAGGAACAAAAAGATAAGAGAAATAGATATATAAAAAATCTAAAATAGTCTAAGAAGCCTGTGAGCCATCATCAAGCATAGCAATACAAGCATTAATGGAGTCCTAGAGACAGCAGAAAGTGAGAAAGGGGCAGAAGGAATTTTCAAAAAAATGACAGTAAACTTCCCAAACTTGGTAAAAGATGTGACTATGCACATCCAAGAAGCCCATCAAACACTAAAGATAAAAATGAAGAGACATATGGTGGTCAGACTGTCAAATGCAAAGGACAAGAAGTGATTACTGGAAGCTGCAAGAGTAATACACTATGTACAAGAGAATCCAAAGTAGAGTAAGATCCAAGTTCTCATCAGAAACCATGGAAGCAAGGAGACAGTACATTGCATCTTCAAAGTGTTGATGGAAAACAATTTAGAGCGCTGAGAGAAAACAATTGTCAACCAAGAATTTTATATCTGGTAAGACTTTTCTTTTAAAAAATTAAGGAAAGATTAAAACATTATCAGAAAAACAAAGGCTGAGGGAGATCATTAACACCAAACATAGCATGCAAGCTATACAAAAGAGAGTTCTCCAAACTGAAAGGAAAGGATACTAGACAGTGGATCAAAGTGACATAAATAAATAAAGGTCTATGGTAAATATTTGGGTAATTATAAATACAATTATTACTTTATATATTTTTGGGCCATGTAACTCCACTTCTTACTTCTTTTAAAATATGACACATTTTTGGTTTTGGACATAAAAGGTACAAATATATATTTTGTAACAAGTATAAAATAAAGTGGAGAGACAGTGGTGTCTAAGAATAATATATGTACGTACTGCTGAAGTTAAGTAGGTATTAAATAAAAAAGACTTTTATATATATTTGGTTGTTACATTTTAATTCCATAGTAAACACAAAGAAAATGTATGAAAAATATATACATAAAGAAGTGAGAAATGAATCAATATGATGCAATAAAAAAGTCAAATAAATATGAAATTAAGTATTAATGGAAAATTTGAAGTCCAAAAAAGTTATGAATTGTGAAGTCTAAATAACAAAATGGAAGAAGAAATTCCTACATTATCAGTAGTTACTTTGAAGGTAAATAAATGAATTAAACCTGTCAATCAAAACACTGTGATTGGCAGAATAGATAAAAAACACAAACCAATTATATGTTGCTTATGATTCTCATCTTAAATTCAAAGACATAAGATGTTGAAAGTGAAAGGAAAGATAAAAATATATACAGTGCAAATAGCGATCAAATGATAACTGGGGGGCAGCCATATTAATAACAGATAAAATTAAATTAAATTTTAAAAACTGTTTATTATATACTGTTAAAGGGATCATTTAAACAAGAAGACATAATTACAAATATTTTTGCATCTAATAACAGAGTCTCAAAATTTATGAATAAAATATGTACAGATTCATTGGAGAAATAGATGGAGACATAAATATATCATTTTCAATAATGGATAGAACACCTATAAGGAAAAACACCTATAAGGAAAAACACCTATAAGAAAGTAGAATACTTGAATAATACTCTAAACCAGCTAGATGTGTAGAACATTTCATCACAACAGAAGACAGATTCTTCTCCACTGATCATTGGTAATTTTCCAGGATAGAGCATATGTTACATCATAAAACAAGCCCCCATAAAATAAAAAAATCATAAAATCATGCAATGTATCTTCCTTGATCACAATTGAATAAAGCTACAAATCAATAATGGAGATAAATAAGTGGAAATTAATTAAAAGTACTATAAAATAACTAGTGGATCAAAGAAGAAATCACTAGAGAAATTAGGAAATATCTTTAGGTGAAGGAAAATATAAACACAACATGCCTATGTTTATGTGATGCAGCAAAGACAGTGCTAGAAGAGAAATTTATAATTCTAATTGCTTGTATTAAAAAAGAAACATCTCAATTCAGATACCTAAGCTCAAAACTGAGGGACCAAGAAAATAAACAGCAAAAGAAATATAAATTAAGCAAAAGGAAGAAAATAACAAAGATTAGAGCAGAGATAAATGCCATAGAATAGAAAAATAGAAAAAATCAACACAATCAAAAGTTGGTTCTTTGAAAAGATCAAATAACAGTGACAAACTTTAGCTGGCTGATAAAGAAAAAAAAAATAGAGAAAGCACAAATAATTATCATCAGATTCAAAAGGAGGAAGTCACCATCATCACAGAAATAAAAAGGATTATTAGAGGATATTATGAAAAAATGTATGCCAACAGATTTGATAACTACATGAAATGGAAAATTCCTAGAAACACAAAAATTACTTTCATCTGTATCAAGAATTAGATCTCTGTAAAACAATAAATACTGAAGAGACGGAATCAGAAATCAAAATCCTGATTTGGCCCTCATCGTTATAATACAACATAGTTAGCCATTAGGTAATTGCAAATCAAAATAAAGATTGGATACAATTTCACACTCACTAAGATAGTTGCTATTTTAAAAAAAAAGGGAAATTATCAGTGTGTAGAAATAGGAACACACATTCATTTTTGGTGGGAATGTAAAATGATGAAGTTGCTATGGAAGAAAATTTGGCATTTCCTTGGGAAAGTTACAAAGATAAATACAATATGACCCAGAAATTCCAATTTTTGGTATATACACAAAAGAAGAAGTTGAACAGATATTTGCATACAAATGTTCATAGTGGAATTATTCACAATTGCCAAAAGATGGAAGCAACCCACAACAACCAATGAACAGTAAAACAAAATCTGGTATATTTTGGAATATATATGGAAATATTATACAGCCACAAAAAGAAATGAAGTTCTGATAAATGTGACAACATGGATGAACCTTGAAGAAATATTGATTGAAGCAAGCCAGACACAAAACGACAAATATTATACAATCTCACTGACATGAAATAATTAGTATAAGCAAATACATAGAGTCAAAAACTAGAAAATAAGTTACAGGGGCTAGAGTGGGGGTGAGGAATGAAGAGGACATGCTTAAATTGTACAAATCCTATTTGGGATTATGGAAGGGATTTGGTAATAGATGGTGGTAATGGTAGTACAACATTGTGAACATAATTGACTGTATGCAAATATGTTTATGGAAGTGGTTAAATGGGGAAATATGGAGTTGGAAATATGTACTGGAATGAAACTTTTAAAAATCTGTGTGATGGTACAGCACAGACAGTGTACCCTAAGGTGAACCATGGACTGCTAATAATAGTAAAATTATAAAAGTGTTATTACAGCAATTACAACAAATGTACCACACTAATGCAAGATGGTAATAATAGGGTGGTATACAGGAACTCTGCATTTTATGCATGACATTTTCATAAACTTACAACTTCCCTAATTTAAAAAAAATTCATAAATCAGTTTAAAAATGTATACTTTTCCCTTAATGATGTGTGTGTCCTGTGTCAGAAGACAGAAAGGTAATTAACATATTTTGTGCTATATGAAATCATATGTCCACATGTGATTTATGAATGTGTGTGTGTGTATATGTGTGACATGCATTTGTGGCTAAGGGAACAAGAGTTTAAGAAGAATTTTCATTATGAATTTGAAGGAAAGTTTATTATCATTTAGTACAACCATTTCATGGAATCGATAAGAAAACCAATAGTTAAAGGTTCAGAGTTTGTTTTTTCTTTCCCCATGGTCAGAGAAAGGAGAGGCAAAAGGCTAATAGTGTTGTCCACATTTTAAAATGAAAATTTTATGCAATCTTGTATCTATTAAATGATACAGGGTATGCACAGTAAAACTTAGCACAAATTTCTTTTCAGAAACCATGGAGGTGAGAAGAGAGTGATATGATACAATTAGGACACTGAAAAGGAAAAACTGCCAGCCAAGAATTCTTTATCAAGCAAAATTGTTCTTCAAATATGAAGATAAATATAAAATATTCACAAACAAACAAAAACTAAGAGAGTTTGAAAAAAGAATCCACTTTTGCAGGAAATATTAAAGGAAGCCTTAGAACCTGAGATAAAAGGACAAGAGAGAGAGATGCATGGAGGAGAGTATAGAAGA
>JAQZBX010085141.1:0-13170 GCA_029593785.1 Cabassous unicinctus | reverse complement strand
AAAAAACTTCCTGAAATAACTTTGTTATTCCAAAATAGGTTTGATTGTAAATAGTTAATTTTTGCTGTAAAGAGTAAATTAATGCTCTTGCTATCCCACCAGGCAGAGATTACTTCTGATAACAATTTTGTGCATCTTTTCTGGGTTTTTCCCCTGAAGGGACACATTTCCACCACTTCATTGTTAACGGTTATACTGTCAAGATTGAAAGTCAAGATTAAATGTTTTTCATCTTTTTGGACATTTATAATGTTTCCATTTTTTTTCTAGTACTGACAACATTTTGATAAACATTTTCATATTCATTTCCACCCCTTTTAACTTCCTTGCTTAGGATAAATTCCCAGAAGTGGATTTTCTAGATTAAAATGTTTGTACATTCTTAAGTCTTTGGATAAACATTTATTTATTTACCCCTAAAAATACAATACCAAATGTACCAGAGACACTTCTCCCCCTGCTCATGACTAAAAACTCTGAATATGCATGCACTTACATATTTTATCATGTGATAGGGAAAACTCTATAACCATAATGAAAATTACTGAGATGTAAAATACTTTCTTCTTTGTTACTGAAACATTTTAACATTTAAAAATGTAAAATGAATAGTGGTTACTGTGATAAAATCTATGAGATGAGAATGTACAAATGTTAATACTTTGTGTTTTTTTTGGCCTCCTGTGTGTGCATGTGTGTGTGTGTGTGTGTGTGTGCGTGAAATCAAGTCCTACATATAAAGTTGAAGTTCCTTTTGTTCTCCTCCTAAATCCCATTTCTCTACTTTCCACTCCAGATGCAACCATTTATCATAAATTGGTTGTATATCATTACAGTCCATGATTGTAGTTCCAGATGCTTTTTCCCTTTTTTTATGTTACATATGTTTACACTTAAGTTCAGATTATGCTAGTTGTTTTGTTTTTGAACTAGTGCTACTTGTATCCGATACCCTCATTTTTCATTAAATGGGAGTTCATCCTTAGGTAATTCTTTTAGAGAAGATAAGCTAGGTTAGAAAATGGAGTTTAGGCTCAAGGCTGAATGAGAAGGATGACTTGGATAGTTCAAGGATTGTTTTTTCTTTGCTTTACCCTGAAGCAGCAAAGGATCAGTGCAGCAAATACTAATGAGATAAGATTCTAGGTGGATGGATGAAGCACCCATTTTCTGCCTTATATATCTCAGATGCTTTCCCCAAATTCAGTCTCCTGGACAGCCATGTGGAGTGAAATATCCTCCAGGTAGAAGAGTATAGAGCTGTGAACTCCTTGCTTTTTACACCCTGAAAATCATCAGCACCCAAAGCAAGTTTGCTACTATATGGCACATCCAATATCCATCTCTGAGAACCCCAATTTTATATGGGGTAACAATGTTCCAAGGTATGTCCACTTTCTAGTCCCCTTTAATGCAATGAGTGACATTGCCAATAAGCAAAAAGCAGAAGGTCCTTGGGGGCTTTGGGGAAAACTCTTTCTAAGGGTTTGATTCAGCTGGTGCTAGCTTTTTGTCCTGGATTTCTGGTAGGCATCTTGAGAGCATAAGGATGGGGAACAGAGTCTAAAGCTAGCAGGATGGAAAATTAGAAGTTTCTCCAGATTTCTTTTAAGGAAGAGAAGAGGGCAAAGAAGGGGTGTGGAGGGGGAGAACAAAGGGAAGGAAAGGGAGAGAGGAGAGGGAGGGAGAGAGGACTTGAAGAGAGAAAGAGGGAGAGTGAAGGAAGGGGAGGGAAGGAGGCAGGAGGAGACATAGTGGGAAGGGGAAGAAGAAGGGGGAGAAATGAGAAATGGAGGGAAGGAAAGGAGGTATCGCTGAGCGTCTGTTGTGTGCTCTCATTAAATGATATTTCCCTTATCTATCTTCAAGAAAATGATTTGCAGCCCCCGTGAACCACACTGGGCTTGATAGTGAACTGACTCTGCTAGCATCTTTCCATTAAGAAACCAACACATCACAACATTGAAGAACCTATTCCTCGGTGGCTCTTCTTTCTAATCTAAAGAAGGAACCATTCCCTGGAAGGATTTCCTGGTGATCCTATGCAGTGTAAAAGTTCCCCCTGATATACACATCCTCAAAGGACATATTCAGCCTCACTTTGCACATTTACCTCTTTGAATCTTCCATTTGCCTAACTGTGAAGCAATACTGCTTTTAATTTTAAATCTAAGTCCCCACACAGTTCACTTCAGAAACGAAATGATAAAAATACCCAGCTATTGAAAGTATACCAATTCTTTAAATCTAAAAGCTATAATAATACAAAATATATCTGACTATACATGTGAAATATATTTCACATCTTAGTTTGCTGAGGCCAACTAAATATCTACCTGTGCCCCACAAATAATGAGTCCAAAGTGTGAGGGGATTTTTAGGATCATTGATTGGAAGGACAGAAAAGTCTATAGTAATTCACGATACAGGGATGTTGACTGCTGTACCACAGAAAGAGCCAGACTTCAGACACAGAAAGGTGACTTTCTGGGGTTAGCACGCGGATAACTCACCAAAAGAGATGTCTCGAAAAAGTGATGAGCAACGATCTGTGCACGGCCGGTTAATTTAGAAATCAGACCCGATAGAGTCTGTGAGCACAGTATGCTTAACTTCATTCATAAGATTATAATGCTCATGGTTGCTGGAGAAAAGATTTAAAGCCATTTTTTCATCCATTCATTTTTGTTTATCATGTAGAGAAAAGATTTAGATGTTCAATCGAGAGGAGAGGAAAAGCACTCCGGGAAAATTCAGTGACGTTCCGACAGGTTGATGACGTGTTCCTGCCACTAAAGCAGCAGAATTAATGCCGCCTGGCACGGGTGGCAAAATTTAATCACTGCGCAGCACAGGAGAGCTTCAGTGGTTTATCACCCACATTTGGGCTTTACAGGAAAAAGGCTTTTCTTCATTACAGCTGTGTAGTTAGTAGTCTGCCGACACGTTCTTCGTATTAACTTTCATTATATGCATTTAGGTAATATATGGCCATTTTACATTCACCTCCTCTAATGTTATATGCCTGTGACAAGGTGACCAGGGATAAAACTGAAGAATTGGAGACTGTATTGACATTTTTGTGATTCCCTTTCTAGGGGTCATGGGGCAATGTCATGCCTATTTGTCCTGAAGGGAAAGGATGGCCCTACCCTTTACCATGCTTGAGGGACTAATCCCAAGTCATCCTTTCCTTTCTGTGTCCATGAGGGAGGCGGGCTAGAAGCCTCATCGCAGAGGCCTGAAAGGTTCATTGCCGAGGATGAGCTTCCTAGACCCTCAGGGGCAGGTTGAGAATGGTCAGAAGTGCCAGCCTTTTTCTCCTTTCCCCATGTTATCACTTCAGCTGCAGCAGTGCAGAGCTGTGTGTGTGTGTTGGGGAGTGGGGGAATGGGTTTTGGGGGTACCAGCATTAGTGTCCATGGTTTTAGGCATAGCTCCATTAGTCAGCTTATGAGTAGCAAGGACTAATGCTTTGAATTCCTGCAGAGCACAATTCCTACTCTAAAGCCCAGCAGGAACATCCAGAACAGCCAACAGTGGCTTTTCTGGGTCCACCAGAATTGTGATACCCTGGGAACCATTCACAGAGGCGAGGGCAAGTGTAGTGGCAAACTAAAAGCACTATAGCCCCTTTTTCAGAGGAAACAAAGTTGCATTGATTTGTTAACCAGCATACCTTCAAAATTTAAGAATATTAGGGCTTATATCAAAGAAGAGTCTGCATTGAAAAGTACCTGTTTACTGAGCACCTAATTTGGAAATCAAAAAAGAATATGGTTCGTATTCTTAGCATTTTGTAAAAGAATGGCATTCTTATAGTAATACTATTAAATGCAAGCTTCAGCCACCACCAAAAATCACTGTTATACATTCCCTAGATTATTCTCTAGTTTCCTTTCAATTGACAATGACATCCACAGAGAGTTAACAATAATATTGTAATATTTTGCAGCAATGACAAGAAGATATTATTACAATCCTAAGAGACAGCAAAAGGGAAGTAGTAGGGGGTATGGGATTTTTCCTTTTGAAGTAATGAAAATGTTTTAAAATGGACTGAGGTGATGACAGCACAATTCTGTGATGAAAATGAAAGCCATTGAGTATACACTTTGAATGGACGGTGCAATGCATGGTACTGTATAATACAGGGCATCCAGTGGTGGATGATGGACTGTGGTTAACAGGACAAATATGAGAATGTTTTCTCATGAACAATAACAAATTCAGGCCTTTTGGAACATGGATCTTGGTTGTTGTGAATAAAAGGCCTGGCTTTCTTTAAGAGTTTTGCGTGTCATGGAATTTAGCCTGAGCTATGTTGAAGGTTGCATAGATTTTTCACACTCCAATTCTATCTGTCATATATTACCTATAATTACTCTGATTATTGCTGTGCTATCTGTTAATGGTGATATTTTGTAGTGTCTTCTTCTTATGTGTCTTTAACATATTTTTGTGTGAGAATGTCTTAGTTTGCCAGAGCTGCTATGAAAAATACCATGCCCTGGTTGGCTAAACAATAACAATTTATTGTCTCATGGTTTAGGAGGCTAGAAGTTCAAAATCAAGACACTGGCAAGACCATGCATAGTCCCTGAAATCTGTGGTGTGCTCACGCTGGCTTGTTGCAATCTCTGGGGTTCCTTGGCTTGCATCTGTGCCTCCTCTCACATGGAAATCTTTCTCTCCTTATAGATAATCGTCTGGTTTCTGCTGCCTTCTGTCTTCCTGTGTTTCTCCCTGACTTCTGACTTCTCTTTATTAGGCCTCTAGTAATATGAACTAAGGCCCATCCTGAATCAGCTGGGCTACACCAAATAGGAACTTCAAAGATCCTATTCACAAACGAGTCCATACCTGAACTGATAATACATTTTCTAACGGTCCTATTTTCAAATGGGTCCACATCCACAAAAATGTGGATTAGGGTCAAGAACACATCTTTTGTTGGGGTACATGATGCCATCTCCCACAGAGATTGAGGCTGAATTTTGGGGCTGCTAGCCAGTTGCCAATTTTAACCCTAATTTCATGTGCCTTTTAAAAACTTCAGTTAGTGCTTATTTTATTAGCTGTGCTAAGTGTAAGTCTCTTTGTGTTTAGCCAGGCAACTCCCATGTAACTATGACACAGAAAATATCTCGATCAGTTCCATTGAATTTGATGTAGTAATAGGAGTTGTCAGCTTTCCTTTTCAATAACTCAAGCATAGACAATTTAATGGTAAGAATACTCTTCTATTATCTAAGGGTTGTTCAAATGCTTGTCTTGACTTTATCGTTATTCATTGGTATGAGCAAAAATAAAATGCTGAATTGTAGCCTATGATTCAGAAGATTCATAGCAATGTTTATGTGAGTAGTTCAGAGCAGATATTCATTTACCTCAGTCAGACCTAGAATGAGGAAATATAAGTAGGTTTGTACATAGGATGCCCTGCTTTGAGGAACTGGAGAGATAACTACCTTTCTGTTCTCAGACTAAGTGGTCTTATGAGGTCCACTCCCAAGGATTTTCCTTGTTAATATGCTGGGTTTTTTTTTCATGCAGAACAACCTTTTAAGCATTTTTCTGGGAAAGGCAGATTTCCTTTACCCACCCCTTCACACCTCCTTTTTCCCACAGTGACGTAGGAGCCATATGTCTTAGAAAAGTCCCAGTTCAAGGCCAGAAAGTCATTTCCTCTTATTGATTACTGGAACATTGTGTCCCCACCTGAGCAAATAAGAGTCCCTCATAAATATTTTTTGCCTGTCTGAATCATACCAAAGTACATTCACAATCATTCTAAAATTAATACATTCTTTTCTTTTTCAATCTTGTAATAATAGTGCTTCTAGATAGAAGGATAGATCAAATGGATCCTCAACCAGCTATGGAAACATGATTGTAGCTCTATCAGCAGGCAGATCACTGAAGAAGCATTTTTTTCCCACAGAATGTTGCTGTAGCAACTCATGATTTAAGCTTCAGGATGCTTCTTTTTTCCTTGCTTCCTTCATTCACAACTGCCAGTCATCAGTCATGCATAACATACGTAAACAATAAGTGTATAGTAATAGTTGTGAACTTACAAAACAAACATATATAACATCATCCAGGGCTCTCATACCTCACCCTATTACCAGGACCTTGCATTATTGTGAAACATTTTTAGTTAATGCTGAAAGAGCATCCTTAAAATATTACTATTAACCAAAGTATTTTCCCCCAACTCACCCTATTATTATTTTTTATATCTTTTATACATGAACATACATAAATAATAAGTGCATAGTAGAAGTTGTGAACTTACAAAGCAAACATGCATAACATCATACAGGGGTCCCATACATCAACCCACCAGAAAGGATTGATGAGCTTGAAGAAATGGTCTCTGAAAGCAAAGATACAAAAGAACAGATGAAGAAAAGAATGGAAAAAATTGAACAAGTTCTCAGGGAACTAAACGACAGCAAGAGACATGCAAACATACATGTCATGGGTGTCCCAGAAGGAGAAGAGAAGGGAAAGGAGGCAGAAGGAATATTTGAAGAAATAATGGTAGAAAATTTCCCAACCTTAATGAAGGACATAGATATCCATGTCCAAGAAGCACAACATACTCCCATTTGAATATATCTGAATAGACCAACTCTGAGACACATTCTAATCAGAATGTCAAATGCTAAAGACAAAGAGAGAATTCTGAGAGCGGAAAGAGAAAAGCAATGCATCACATATAAGGGATACCCAATAAGATTAAGTGCCCATTTCTCATCAGAAACCATGGAGGCAAGTAGACAGTGGTATGATACATTTAAGATACTGCAAAAGAAGAACTTGCAGCCAAGAATCTTATATCCATTAAGACTGTCTTTCAAAAATGAGGGTGGTTTGGAATATTCACAGATAAACAGAAACTGAGAGAGTTTGCAACCAAGAGACAGGCTTTGCAGGAAATACTAAAGAGTATGCTACAGCCTGAAAAGACAAGACATCCCCATTTACTTTGATCCTTGATCCTCTACTTACTGAAGATTTTCTGAGCAGGAGGGTAACCATGAAGTGCTATGTTTTCAGCCCAAATCTCCTCCTTCTGAGGAAAGTGAACCAAAGCATTATTTTGAATTATATTGAAATAGTTCATCCCATAAACAGTGGGTGAAGTTAATATTACTACTTTGTCCTCAAGTCATTGAACTAATGTTGTAAGTTTGAACCAAATCTAACAAACTACAGTAAGGAAGTTAAACATTTCTGAAAAGGTGATGTATGAAATACTCCCCAACTTTGGGCACTCTATATCTATATCAGATTCTCTCTCCTAGGAAAGCAAACAGCAGATCAATAAATAGGCTGAGCCTCAAATGATAGTAACTTATTGTTCCATGCATTATGCTTCAGGATGTTAGATCTAGAGTAGTTATGAGGCTATGAATAGATGATATTTAATGGTGTCCATATTCTTTACCTTCTTTCCAAACACAAACTGGGATTTCCTAATTCCTATAACCTCCAAGAGCTAAAAAAACAAAACAAAACAAAAACACTAAATATTTTTTAATCTGTGCATAAAATTGCTTATACTGAGCTCTCTTCACAATTATGAACTTAAGGCACACATTGTGGGAGACATGTAAATTATATAAATCATCCATATTCAATTAGGCTGGTGTGTTGTAGGATTGCAACAGAGAACTGAAACACTGGACTTAATGGCTATAGAAAGAAAAATCAGTTTTATTCTCTTTAATCTTTTGGCCATATAATGTTCATATTCAAATTCTGTAATATTTCCACAGATAATTATTTGCAACCAGAAATGTATAAATATAAAAATTAGGTAAGATAATTCCTGTACATAGATTTAAAAAAATAAAAATAAAAAGAAGGGTAATATTATTGTGAAAGATAACTCAAAACTAATACCACAGCATCATTGGATGGGGTTTCATCCTATGGAATTTTAATTTAAAGCTATTAGAATAGATCTGTGGGATAGAACATTCTGTGGGAAAGACACTCAGAGGGCAATAGAGCTGGCTAAGCTAGTTTTGTGTAGGGAATGCTTCCTGTATGCTTTCCTTGCTGGGGAACCACTTGATTCATAGTAAGTTGAGGGTGGACTTGGTCTAACTTTTTATGTAGAAAAATCTCTGGGGCTGTTTTGTACTACATGCTTTTATGGAAACAATAAAAGAAGAAAGAAGGCGGGGGATGATTCATTTAGAATAGTTGAATCTGTATCTTGATACGATTAATTCATGCAACAGATGATTATTGGGAGCCTACAACTTACTGGGTGCTGTACTAGGTACAACAGTCTAGAATAAAAATCCCAGAGGACTGGGAATGGAAAATGGTTCAGGCTCTGTGGAAGACAGTTTGGCGTTTCCTCAGGAAGCTAAATATAGAACTGCCATATGATTCAGCAATTCCTCTACTAAGAATATATACAGAAGAACTGAAAACTGTGAGGCGAGCAGACATTTGCACACCAATGTTCACAGCAGCATTATTCACAATTGCTAAAAGATGGAAGCAACCCAAGTGTCCATCAACTGAGGAGTGGACAAACAAAATGTGGTATATACATACAATGGAATACTATACTGCTGTAAGAAGAAATGAAAATAGGACACATATGATAACATGGATGAACCTTGAAGACATTATGCTAAGTGAAATAAGCCAGACACAAAAGGACAAATATTACATAGTCTCACTAATATGAATTAAATATTAAAAATAAATGCATGGAGTTAAAATCTAGAGTATAGGTTATTAGGAGATAAGAGATGAGCTGAGAAGGGGTACTGATGCTTAATGTGTGTAGACGTTTTAATTAACTTGACAGTAAAAGTGTGGAAATGGATCAAGTTGTTGTTGACACATTATAGTGAGTAGCAGCTGGTTAATAAATGGGATTGTGCCTGCAAAGGGTTGTCTAGGGATGTAAATGTCAATTGAAATAAAGCTAGAGAATAATTAAGTGACTGAATAACGTAATGAAACCAGAGGTGGATGAGAATTGTGGTTAATAATACAAATAAAAGAATGTCCTTCTATGAACTAGAAAAAATGTACATCACTATTCAAGGTGGTAAGAATGTGGAGAAGGATGGGAAAAATATAAATACTATAACCTATGGACTATAATTAATAACAATACTGTAATATTCTTGCATTAATGCTAAAGATGTACTGTGTTAATAATTGGGGGGTATGGAAAAATATATACCAAAGTATGCTATAGACCATAGTTAGTGGTAATAGTCTGATGATATTATCTCATAATCTGTAACAAATGTTCAACAGCAATGTAGTGTGTTGCTGGAGGGGTGTTGTATGGGAATTCTACACATGTGCATCATCGTTTTGTAAGTTCACAACTTTAATTAAAATATATTTGGAAAAAAAAACCCAAAAGGACAGTGTTAAAAGCAGAGTTGGAGACTGGGTGAGAGGGAAAGTAGAGGAAGAGAAGATTAGGAAGGTGGCAATCAAGCAGGAATTGACAGGCAAATGTAGGGACTGCAGCTAGAGTTTACTTAGTAGGATTTCCAACCATTCTTCACTTAGGATTCAAAGCCATAAATGGAGAATTGGCTTTGTTTTGGTGAAATTAGGACCTCAATCCTTTGTGTTTCTGTTTAAACTCTTCTGTTTTCCTGGCTATTGGTGTCCCATGCTGATTTGCTTCTGATTATCTCTGATATTATGACTAATGTTAGACTGTTAATAGTCTGGAATTGCTTCTAATTTGTATTTAATCCATGCCCTCATCATTTTTAGGAAACTATCCTTCTTTTGTGGTTTTCAAAAATATGCACTACCTGGGAGCAATTCTTTTTTTTTTTTTTAAGTACCAGGGCGAGGGATCGAACCTGGGACCTCGTAGTGGAAAGCCGGTGCTCAACCACTGAGCCACATAGCCCCCCTGAGTTGGTTTTTTTTCATTTGTTTGTTTGTTATTTGTTTTCTTGGTTTTGTTTTGATTTTAGGAGGCACTGGGAACCAAATCTGGGACCTCCTATGTGGGAAACAGGCACTCAGTCACTTGAGCCACGTCCATTCTCCAAGTCTTTTTCTTAATAGATGTACTGTACCTTTTTCTTTTGGCCAGAGATATGTTATGGGCTCAAGGAACATCTCCTAATCCATTCATTCTGACTTATTCTGATTCCAGGGATAGTTAGGGAGAAATCAGGGTACTTGAGATTTTACTTCAGAATATAAAAAAATAGATTTCGTAAAACCCAACATTTCTTTGTTCTTGTCCCCACTTTTTCTTCAAGCAAATTCCCAGTTGTATAGATTGATAAGGGCAGTCCTCATGGGAGAGAAGAAGTGGGAGAGTTTTACAAGGATTAAAGTACAATATTTGATGAAAATATGATTTCTTTATTTAAGGAGATGTAAAATACATATAAATAAAGTTTTTTTAAGTATTCGATTTTAACATTAGCTTTGAGTTCACATAGTATCTGTTGTAAGGTAAATATGATTGATATCTGTTAAACGCAATGTACTAGAATAGTGCTCCTTTTTGTGACATCTATGAACGGCATTCCTTTTTATTCCTTTCCTTCCTCTTTGACATTGAGGCCACAGAAACATACAGTGGTCCCCTTTCTCCAGAGCTGTAAAAGACAAAGCTAGTCAAAGATACCAGCAAATCAAGAACTTTAGGTGTGCCCGTGAGTGTTTGGGATACTGTGGAAGGCATCATTCCAGACATCATGCCTTCTCCACCCTGGATCTGTGAACGTGAGGAGATAGCAATTCCATGACTGCTACATTAAATCTACCTTTAAAAACCCTAGAAGCTTTCAAAAGCAGAGCACTTTCTCTGGCTATTTCCAAAAAAGAAAGGCGGGAAGACAAGACAGAGAGATTCCAAGCATAAGTAAGATTCGACATGCAGTTGATGGACTGAAGATAGAGGAGCCACATTAGGATTGGAAGTGACCTCTAGAAGCTGAGAACAGCCTGGGGCTCTTCTATCAAGAAAAGGAAACCTCAGATCCCCTGCAGCAAGGAACCGGATTCTGCCAACAACCTGAATGAGCCTGGAAGCAGTGGTGTCTTCCCCCATGTCTCCAGATAAGAGCTCAGCCAGCTAATGCCTGGATCTTCAACTTGAGATACCCTTGGTAGAGAACAAAGTTGAGCCTGCTGGTCCTTTGACCTAAAGAACTGAGAGCTAATAAGTGGTTGTCATTTTAAGCCACAATATTTGTTAGGCAGTAATAAAAAAACTGATAGAAATCATTTTCTTCCAACTCTGAATGGCTGGATGGTCTTATCCTTCAAATACCTAACTAAAGAGACATCCAACAGCTGCTCACTATTTTATGACCCTGTTCAGTTTTAGCACAGTACTTCTCATAATCCATCAGTCTATAATAATCTTATTTATTAACTGGTTTGTTAGCTGCTCCCTGGGTAAACTGTAAAATCTGTGAGGTCAAGACCTTGTTTTCATTGGTATATCCTTGACCCAGTAGGCAGTAGGCTAGCCTTTATTTGTTGAGCTGGGTGAATAAATGTCACTTGCAGTAACTTGACATCTACCTTAGATAAATTATCTTCTGAATAACTTAAAATATAATGGACCATAGATTCCACTGCAACAACTTGTTTTGAAATGGGCACATAGATATTTTAAATGTTTTGGAAATTAAGTAAATTTATAAAGCCAATTATAATCCCACGTCTTTTAACTTTCAACATTAGAGAAGAAACAGCTCCCGTAGACACATCACTCTCTTGCCTTCCCCATGCAACTCCTCAAACTTACTCCAACTCCTCAAACTTACTCTCTATAAATGAGAATTTACCCCCCATTTTCACACAATGCTTTGTTCTTTCATGTCTCCATAGGTTTCACTGGTTGTTCCTTCTGTTTCTCCAGTTTAAAAATTGGATAAAACACATGGTTTGTCACTAAAAGAGCCTGATTCAAATAAACACTTTAATCATTTACTAACTATATGGCCATAAAACAATTACTTAAACTTTCTAAATGTGTTTTCTCATTTATAAAATGAGAATATAAGGTAATACCTACATAACTTATAAAATGGGAGTAATAGGATAATACCTAGCTCGTAGGACTGTTGTGAAGACTGAGTGACATATGTATATATGGTATTTAGTACAATGTTTGGTATATAATAAATGCTCAGTACACATTAGAGTCATGCTATTAGGAGCACAAAACATTTGGCTCTTCCAAAATGTTGCAACTATTTTTTCTTGTTCAGGTTTGCCT
Organism: Cabassous unicinctus; assembly: GCA_029593785.1. Lineage (NCBI taxonomy): Eukaryota > Metazoa > Chordata > Mammalia > Cingulata > Chlamyphoridae > Cabassous > Cabassous unicinctus. The sequence continues at coordinate 905 of JAQZBX010085141.1, read as the reverse complement.
TTTCTTTTTCATCAATACACACACAGAAGTTTATCCTGTTAATTTTTATGTAGCCAAATATTTCCATTTTTCCATTGTGTGCTTTCTACCCTTGGCTTCATATACAGTATTTCTATACATAGAGAGAATCATGTCTACCTCTCTTTCACCAGCCTCTATCTTATTTTCTATGCTAAAAAAATTCTGGGATAAGGAAATCGTTGACACAGATTATGCTTTACAAGTTACAGAACAGTATTTTGTTTGTCTTTTCTACAGCATTTTGACTGTCTCAACCTCCAAAAGGTATTTTGAAACTTAAACCTACCATCCTGAAAACCAACAGAATATGTAACATGGGTCATTTCTTAGCCTTGGTCAATAATGCAATACTATTCCATACAGGGCTGGCAAGCGTTTACATCAAATGGTCCCAAACTCTCCACTTTGCAAGAATTCATTCATAGGAGTCTCACAAGAAATGGCTTTTGGTGCAGAATTCACTGTAGGCTGTCAAAACAAATGTGAAACTTTCTGGCTTGAAAGTCACGGTTAATACACATCTTGTTGCTTCAGTGACAGCTGGAGCAGGCAGTTGACAATTACAAGAGGCTCAATACTAGACAGATTTCAATAAAAACCCTTGGAGAATCAAGAGTTCTCAATGTGATGGTCAGATGCTTAAAATTAAAATTTTAAAAATGGGCAGAGAAGATAAATATTTTAGTATGCATCAACCATAAAATTGCATACTTTTTGCTTCTTTACGATGGACTTGGCTTTGATCTAAATGCATAAGAATTGTATATTAAATTAAATAATTTAAATGTTTTATTTCTGAACCACATCAGGGGTTCTACCAGTCACCTTCCAAAACATGACACAGCAGATTGTTATGGAAATTAAGTGATGCATTCCATGTAAAG
>JAQZBX010085140.1:0-13211 GCA_029593785.1 Cabassous unicinctus | reverse complement strand
TTGTTAGTCTAGCTAGGGGTTTGTCAGTTTTATTGATCTTCTCAAAGAACCAGCTTTTGGTTTTGTTGATTTTCTCTATTGTTTTTCTGTTCTCATTTTCATTTATTTCTGCTCTAATCTTTATTATTTCTTTCCTTCTGCTTGCTTTGGGATTTGATTGCTATTCTTTTTCTATTTTCTCTAGTTGTTCAGTTAAATCTGTGAGTTTAGCTCTTTCTTGTTTTTTAATATAGGCATTTAAGGGCTATAAATTTCCCTCTCAAGATTGCCTTCGTTGTATCCCATGAGTTTTCATACGTTGTGTTCTCATTTTCATTTGTCTCAATGTATTTACTGATTTCACTTGCAATTTCTTCTTTGACCCACCAATTATTTAGGAATATGTTGTTCAGTCTCTACCCATTTGCAAATTTACTTTTTTCCTGTCTATTACTGATTTCTAGTTTCATTCCATTATTATCTGAGGAGGTGCTTTGTATAATTTCAATCTTTTTATATTAATTGAGAGCTGAATTGTGACCTAAACTGTGATCTATCCTGGAGAAAGATCCAAGGGCACTTGAGAAGAATGTATAACCCACTGAGTTTGGATGCAGTGTTCTGTGTATGTCTGTTAGGTCTAACTTGTTTATCATATTGTTCAAGTTCTCTGTTTCCTTGTTGATCTTCTGTCTAGTTGTTCTATCTAATGATGTGAGTGGGGTGTTGAAGTCTCCCACGATTATTGTAGAAATGTCTGTTTCTCCCTTCAGTTTTGCCAGAGTTTGTCTCATATATTTTGGGGCACCCTGGTTAGGTGCGTAGATATTTATGACTGTTACATCTTCCTGGTGGATCATCCTTTTTATTAATATATAATGGCCTTCTGTATCTCTTATAACTTTTTTGCATTTAAAGTCTGTTTTGTCTGATATTAGTATAGCTACCCCTGCTCTTTTCTGTTTATTATTCACATGGAGTATCTTTTTCCAACCTTTCATTTTCAGCCGGTTTGTATCCCTGGGTCTGAGGTGAGTTTCTTATAAGCAGCATATGGATGGCTCATGTATTTTTATCCATTCTATCAGCCTGTATCTTTTGATTGGGGAGTTTAATCCATTCACATTCAATGATACTACTGTAAATGCACTATTTACTTCCTCCATTTTATTCTTTGGTTTTCGTATGTCATCTTGTTTTTGTCTCTCTTTTTACTCTTTTGGTTATCCTTTCTGCTATTCTTTCTTCTATACTCTCCTCCAAGCCTCTCTCTCCTGTCTTTTTCTTTCAGGTTCTAAGGCTTCCTTTAATATTTCCTGCAAAGGTGGATTCTTTTTTGCAAACTCTCTTAGTTTCTGTTTGTTTTTTGAATATTTTATCCTCACCTTCATATTTGAAGGACATTTTTGCGGATAAAGAATTCTTGGGTGGCAGTTTTTCTCTTTCAGTTTCCTAATTGTACCATACCACTGTCTTCTTGCCTCCATGGTTTCTGAAGAGAAATCTGCACTTAGTCTTACTGGACGTCCCTTGTACGTGATCGTTTGCTTCTCTCTTGCTGCTCTGAGAATTTTCTCTTTATCTTTGATATTTGACATTCTGAGTAGTATGTGTCTTAGCGTAGGTCTATTTGGATTTATTCTGATTGGGGTGTGGTGTGCTTCTTGGACATGTAAGTTCATTTCTTTCATGAGAGTTGGGAATTTTCAGCTATTATTTCCTCAAATACTCTTTCTGCCCCTTTTCCTTTCTCTTCCCCTTCTGGAACTCTCATGACACGTATATTGTTGCGTTTTGTGTTGTCATCCAACTCTCTGAGCCCCTGTTCAATTTTTTCCATTCTTTTCTCTCTCTGTTCTTTTCTCTCTTCAATTTTAGCTGCTCTGTCTTTGGTATCACTTATTCTTTCTTCTATCCTTTCGAGTCTGCTGTTGTATGCCTCATATGTGTTTTTGACCTCACCTATTGTGTCTTTCATTCCCATGAGCTCTGTTGCTTTTCTGTTCAGGATTTCAAATTCTTCTTTGCGTTCACTCAATGTCTTCTTGATGTCATTTATCTCTTTAACTATGTTGTCTTTCAACGCATTAATTTGATTTTGGAAATTTATGCTCATCTCGCTGATTAGTTCTCTCAAATTCTGCATCTCTTCTGGGACTTTGATGTATTCCTTTTCTTGGGCCATGTCTTCTATTTTCTTAGTATGGCTCGTAATTTTTTGCTGGTGTTTAGGCATCTGGCTAGGATGTAGTTTACTCAGATGCTCAATCTCTTTCTCTTTTATATGGAGTTAGTGGCAGGAGGCTGTGAGTTACCACAGCTCTTTGATTTTTGGCTCTACCTGGATTGTTAGGATTGTCCTGCTGGTTGCTCAAACCTGGACACTGTACCCAGTAATTGGCTGTAGAGTTGCTTCCTAGGGCCTTGGGCAGGGAGACTGTAGAGGCCAGGAAAAGCCTCTCCTATTTATTTTTAATTTTCTTATGTGCACTTCCTTGGTCTGCCAGGAGATGGCGCTCTTTGGCAGCTCTCAATTCAATGCCTGGTCAGAGTGTATTTGTTGTGACACAGACCAGATCAATGTGATAGAGTTTCCTGTGTGGAGGCTAAGAGCTGTAATTCAAACTTTCTGAGACAGTTCTCTAGTCTTCTCTGGCAGTCCCCTCCCTTTTCCCAGCTAGGAAATATTTCCACTCCCCTCTGAGTCCTCAACAATCAGTCCCTGTTAGAGGAGGAGATTTGGAGGTTTGTATATATTTAGCCCCTTGAAGGCTCCAAGGCAAACAATGGAGCAGTGCTGCCCCGCCTGGAAGGGCTCTCAGGACAGGGCAGAGGAAACCTGCGAGTCAAAAGCTGAGGCAGCCCCAGGCTCTCTCTCCTCTCTCCTGTGAAGTCCTCAACAATTAGTCCAGGCAAAAGAGAGGGAGATTGCGAGGGTCGGATTTCTCCAGTCCTTTGTGGGCTCCCAGGGCAAACCACCGTGTGGTCCCACCTGGCCTGGAAGGGCCCGTGGGGCACTGCAGCCCAAATTTATGGGTCAGAAGCTGAGTCAGCCTTAGGCTGTGTCCCTCTCTCTCCCCTTTCCTGGGGTGGCAGATCCCTGGAGCCCCCTTTGTCTGTAGTTGCAGGCCCAGAGGCCCGAGAATTCTAAAGAGTCTTCGGTGTGGGGGAGGGTGCCGGCGGCAGCTGCCACTGGTTACAGCTCACGGTTCTGTTGCCACGATTTCCCTCTTTTGTCCCTCTCTCCTCTGGGTGGTGTGCAGCCTTCACCTGCTGTCCTAAACCCTAGAAGATCTTTTTCGGGGCTGTTTCAGCCTGTCCTCTAGCTATTTTTCTGGAGAAGAGATTCCTGTGTCTTACTAGTCCTTCTATTACTTTTTGAGTCAGTGTAAGTAGTTTGTGTGTTTCTAGGTGTCCATTTCATCTAGGTTATCTAATTTGTTGGCCTACAGTTCATAGTATCCTCTTATAATCTTTTTCTTACTTCGGTGGGGGCAGTAGTAATGTCTCCCTTTTCATTTCTGATTTTAATCATTTGTGTCCTATCTCTTTTTTTATTCATCAGTCTAGCTAGTGTTTTGTCAATTTTATTGATCTTTTCAAAGAACCAATTTTTGGTTTTGTTGATTCTTTCCATTTTTAAAATTCTTTATTTCATTTATCTCCTCTCTAATCTTTGTTATTTCCTTCCTTCTGCTCATTTTGAGTCTAGTTTGTGCATCTTTTTCTAGTTCTTCCAGTTTTGAGGTTAGGTCTCTTATTTGAAATTTTTATTCTTTTTTAACATAAGCATTTAGAGCTATAAATTTCCTATTCAGCACCACCTTTCCTGCTTCTTATAAGTTTGGCTCTGTTGTATTTTCATTTTCATTCACCTCAAGATTTCCCTTGTAATTTCCTCTTTAATCCATTTGTTGTTTAAGAGTATGTTGTTTAATTTCCACATATTTGTGAATTTTTCCATTTCTCCCTCTGTTATTGATTTCTAGCTTCATTCCATTGTGGCTGGAGAAGATACATTGTAAGATTTCAATATTTTTTAATTTATTGAGACTTGTTTTGTGACCTAAGATATGGTCTATCTGGAGAGTGATCCATATGCACTTGAGAAGAATGTATATTCTGTTGTTGTGGAAGGAATATTTCAATAGCCTTTCCAGATAATTTTGGATATTCTTCTTTGAGTCTATGTAAAAACTTGACAAGTGGTAGTTTCTTAAAGGAAAGTTACAATGTAGAATCTAAAAACATCTCTCTAAGCTTTTGGTACTCTTTCATTAAAATTCATTGGTCCACTTTGTACTTTGTCTTTTGCAAAGTGGGTTTCTTTCTTTGCTGACAACATATAGTAAGATCTTCCCTTTTTATCTAATCTGAAACGTCACTTATTTAATTGGTGTTTTTAGATCACTTGCCTTTAATGCAGTTATTTATATGGTTGTGTTTAAATCAACTCTCTTGCTAGTTGTTTTCTATTGTTCCATCTGGTCTCTGTTCCATTTTTTCTCTTTTTCTGTCTGCTTTTGGCTTACCTCTGTGTTTTTTTATGAATTCCATTTTTCTTCTCTATTGGCTTATCATTTATACCTCTTTTTAAAAGTTTGTTTAATATGGTCCCTAAGGTTTACAATTTACATCTGAATTATGAGTCTACCCTCAGGGAGGCAGAAGTGGCTCAAGTGATTGAGCTCCCGCCTACCACATGGGAGGTCCAGGTTCGGTTCCCAGTGCCTCCTAAAGAAGACAAGCAAGACAGCAAGCTGACACGCTGGGCTGGCATGGTGAGCTGATGCAACAAGACGACACAGCAAGAGACACATGGAAAAAAAACATAATGAGAGACACAACAAAGCAGGCAGTGGAGGTGGCTCAATTGATTAGGCACCTCCCTCCCACATGGGAGGTCCCAGGTTCAGTTCCTGGTGCCTCCTAAAAAAAAAAAAAGAAGACGACCAGCACACAATAAGCAGACATAGCAAATGCAAATAATGAGGGGGTGGAGAGAAGTGGATAAATAAAATAAATCTAAAAAAAAAAAAAGAGTCTAGCCTCAAATTATATTGTACCACTTCACTTACAAGAATCTTGCAACAGTATACGCCCAATTTCTCCCTTCCATATTTTGCAGTGTTATCATATGTAAGTATACATATACTGTAAACTCTCAATAAGTGCTACAATTTTTTTTCAGTTTTAAGAATTCTTTATATATTCTGAATATTATTTCTTATCTTTTTTTCCTTTGTTTTATTGGGGTGAGATTCACATAATACAAAATTATTAATTTTAAAGTAAACAATTCAGTGACATTTAGTGTATTTAAAATTTTGTGCAACTGCCACCTTAATCTACTTCCAAAATATTTTCATCACCCCTAAATAAAACCCTGTACACAGTAAGTATTTACTGCCCCATTCTCTCCTTCCCCCAGCTACTGCTTTCTGTTTCTATGGACTTGCCTAATCTGGACATTTCATATAAATGGAATCACACAATATGTAACCTTTTATGTCTGGATTCTTTCACTTAGCATAATGTTTTCAAGGTTCACCCACATTGCAGCATGGATCAGTACTTCATTCCTCTTTATGACTTCATTCCTTTTTGTTCCATTGTGTGTATACATCACAGTTTGTTTATCCATTCATTCTTTGATGGACATCTGAGTTTTTCCTACCCTTTGGCTATTGTGGATAGTGCTGCTATGAATATCCATGTACAAGTACTTGTTTGACTACCTGCTTTCAATTCTTTGGGGTATATACCTAGAAATGGAATTGCTGGGTCATATACAGTAATTCAGTGTTTAGCTTTTTGAGGAAAATGTTTTTCACAGCAGCTGCACCATTTTATATTCCCACCAGCAATATACGAGTTTGCAAATTCTCCACATCCTCATCAACATTTGTTATTTTCCTTTTTTTTATTTTAAGCTATAGCCATCCTAGTGGGTGTAAAGTATTATCTCATTGTGGTTTTGATATGCATTTCCCTAATGGCTTATGATATTGAACATCTTTTCATATGCCTATTGGCCATTTGTATATATTCTTTGGAGAAATAGCTATTCAAGTCTTTAGCCCATTTTTATTTCATTCCTCATAGTATTTTTAAATATATTTTCATTAGAGAGGTTGCAAACATATAAAACCATCATGCACATGTGTGGAATTCCCATACAACGCACCTCCACCAACACACTACATTGTTGTGGAACATTTGTTAATGATTATGAGATACCATCAGACTATTACCACTGATTATGTTCTACAGCACACACTCTATACCCCCCTATTATTAACACAGTACAACGTTGACATTGATGAAAGAATACCACCACACTGCTGTCAACTACAGTACACAGGCCACATCAGTTGTATTTTCCCGTGCCTCTCCACATTCTTACAACCTTAAAATTGTGATGTGCATTTGTTCTAATTCATAGAAGGACATTCTTGTATTTGCACTATTTTTTTAATATTTTAAAAGATACTTAGATTACATAAATGTTACACAAAAATTATAGGGATTCCTATATGTCCCACCTCCCACACCTCCCACAACCTCCCACATAAACATCTTTCATTAGTGTGGTACATTAATTGCAATTGCTAAACACATCCTGGGGTTTTGCCATTAAGCAGGGACCATAGTTCACACTGTAGACCACACTCTCTCCCACACAGTTCTGCATGTTATATGCTGATGTAAAATGGCCTATATCTGTCGCTGTAATGTCACTCAGGATAATTCCCAAGTCCCGAAAAAGCCCCTGTATTACAACTGCTTTTCCCTCTCCCTGCCCCGAAAGCATCCAGTGACCACTGACTCCACATCAATGTTTTAATTTCCTCCATTGCTAGAATCACAATGTGTCTATAGTAGAATACCAGTAAGTCCACTCTAGTCCATAGTTCTTCCCCCAATCCTGAAGAGTCTGGGATGGTGATGTCCACTCCACATCCAAGTGAGAGGGGGCTTACATCCCAAGGATAAGATGGATGGGATTATCCTGCCTGCAGCTGCAGACTCTCTCCATTCCCTGAGATGGCTGTTGTCCATCATCATCTCCCCGCCAAATGTCTTGGATGAGTCCATTGAGCTGTAGAGTAGGAGTTGCAGCTCCACCGAGATTCCAGGCACAGCTGGCACATGTAGCCCATTTTTAAATTAGGTTTTTTGTTGTTATTGTTGTTCAGTTGTCAGAATTCTTTATATATTCTGGATATTATTTTTTATCCAGATGTATGGTTTACAAATATTTTCTTCCATTCTGTAGGTTGTCTTTCACTTTCTTGATAATGCCCTTTGATACACAAAGTTTTAAATTTTGATGAAGTAGAATTTATCTATTGCTTCACTTGTTCATGCATTTGGTGTCATATCTAAGAATCCATTGCCAAATTCAAGGTCATGAATGTTTACTCTTATGTTTTACTAAGAGTTTTATAGTTTTAGCACTCATATTTAGGTTATTGAATCATTATGAGTCATTTTGCATGTGGTTATCCGGTTGTTCCAGCACCATTTGTTGAAGAGAGAATTCTTCCCCCATTGAATGGTCTTGGGGCCCTTGTGGAAAATCAATTGGTCATAGAAGTATAGGTTTATTTCTGGTCTCTCAATTCTATTATATTTGTCTATATGTCTGTCCTTTTGCCAGTACTGCCCTGTTTGGGTTACTTGTAGCTTTGTAGTAAGTTTTGAAATCAGGAAATGTGAGTCTTCCAACTTTGTTCTTGTCCATATTGTTTTGGCCATTCAGGGCCCTTTAAATTCCATATGAAATTGAGGATCAGCTTTTCCATTTCTGCAACAACAAAAAAAAGTCATTTAAATTTTTATAGGGATTGCATTGAATCTGTAGGTTGCTTTCAGGAGTATTGCCACAATATTAAGTTTTCCTATCTGTGGACATAGGATGTCTTTCTATTTATTTAAATCTTCTTTAATTTCTTCAGCAATGTTTTATAGTTTCAGTTTATGTTTCAGTGTACAAGTTTTTCACCTCCTTGTTTAAATAAATCAGCTTTTAGGTGATTAAAAATAAGAAAAAGCCTTCTACTTTTACCTTCATTTTAACCATTTCCATTTGAATGTAGGTCAATGATATCATGGACCAAATTTGTATGTTTGGGAATCTTTTACCAGACCCATTTCTTGTTAATATATCTCATAACTTCCACTTCTGTGTTCCATCCAAATTGGGCTGCGATGATGAACCAGGCCTGGCTAATTACTACAGTTCCTGTCATAGAGAGGGTCAGGGAACAATAATGAACAATAATTAGGAAACAGACTCTGCAGATCATCCATATCTGGGTGATCATAAGATCACCTGGGGATCTTTTTCCCTCTTATGGAAAATTTAAAACAAATTTAAAAATGCAGTAATATAAGGAACCACCCACATGACTGTTCCACATCTTCATGGTCAATTTTATTTCATTTGTACCCCCATCTATTGTCCCCCCTAATTATTTTGAAGCAAATCCCTTACATTATCTCATTCAATCCACAAACATTTCAGTATGTATCTCTAAAAGATAAGAACTCTGTAAAAATATAACCATAATAACGTTATCACACCTAAGCAAAAATAGTAATAATGATTCCTTACTATCATTCAATTGGATATCTAGTTGTGGTGACTTGAAACTGTGTGTACCCCAGAAAACCATGTTCTTAAAGCTAATCCATCCTTGTGAATGAAAACCTATTGTATGTAGGACTTTTTGAATAGGTCACTTCAGTTAAGGTGTGGTCCAGGGTGGGTCTTAATCCTCTTACTGGAGTCCTTTATAAACAGGATGAATACAGAGAGAGATAGCCATGGAAGCAAGATGCTGAAAGCAAAACAAACCTGGAAGGGAAGGGAGAAACCAGTAGATGCCTCCATATGCCTTGCCATGTGACAGAGCAGCTCACAGCCAGTCTTCAGGAAGAAAGCATTGTCCGAATGACGCCTTGATTTGGACATTTTCATGGTTCCAAAACTGTAAGCTTGTAAACTTATAAATTCCCGTAGTAAAAGTCAATATGTTTTATGGTAGCTGCTTTCAGCAGCTTAGCAAACTAAAACACTAGTCAAGATTAAAATTTTATGGAGCTTTGAAAAAAAATCAGAAAAAGAAAAAGAAGCTCCTGGGTTCCCCTGGGTCAGACCTGCTGAACCATGATCTCTGTAGTTCAGCAAGCTCCCCAGATAGCTATTCAGTAGCCTGATTTGGGATATCCTGCTGTGTCCCCATCATTCTAACAAAGCACTGGGACTTCCCTCTGACTCTACGTGGTAGGTGACCAGTAGCCTCAGCTGGACACATCTCCAGTGATGAGAAACTTCCATTTGGAAGCAGTGAGAAATGCCTTCCTTTAAATCTTTTTTGTTCTTAATAGAGGAAAAACTTTGAAATAAACAAGAATTAAAACATTCCAGATAAGGTTAGAGTGATCTTGGACCCCAACCCCCAGTTGTGGTCCAGGCCCAGTTATAAATTTGCTGAGTATCTTTCCATACTATTTGCTGTTCTTTGAACATTCTTCCTTAGGCTGTACCCCAACTTTGTCCCCCTTGGAGCTTCTGGGCTTTTGCAATCTGTTCCCTTTACTTCTTAATTGCCCTGCCAAAATGTGAAAATGGCTCCTGTGGCCTTGCAAGCTTTTCCTTCTCCAGCCTACATTCCCCTCTTCTCCTGGCCTTGACAAGGCCAAGGTCTTGTCAAGGTTCAGGGTTGGTTCTCTGGGCCCCAGAATCCAGTCCTGCTCAGCTGTCTACACTGAGGACCTCCATCAGCTTGGCCTACTGGGGAATGATGGTGCTGAGGCCTAGTGGAAAAAACCCCCTCCTCACATGGAGAGGAAGAAAGAAGACAGCAAGCCCACAGAATAAGTTCCACAGCTCTTCCTAGAGGTGTTCCCTGGGCAGAGGCCTGTTCTGGGCACTGGACAATGGCCAAAGTGAACACATCCTTCAAGAACATGCTGGCCAAGCAGGAGAAGAAGCTGGCAGCTGTTCCAGAAATAAGACAAGGAGCTGGAGGTGACAGGAGGAGCCGTCAAAGCACTGAGTATGTGCATGGCCTCATATCCCATTGGAGTTCACGGCCAGACTAGGGGGAAGCCCTGCAGCTGGTCTGCTCATGGGTTGAAGGAAAAGGAGACTGGGGCAGCACTGCCCTTCATTTCCGCCCCCAGATCCACTTGCTAAAGACTAGTGGGCCATTTGCTCAGCCTTGGAATGGCCACTAGCAGAGAGAAAGAGCCCCACCTGAGTGGGTTATGCCAAATTGTGCCCTACCACCAGAGGCCCCCAGGTAGACCACCTCCTTCCACCAGCCCCTCCAAGCTGCCCTCAGAAAGGGCTCCTGTGGAAGGGAAAAGAAGATGGCTACCAAAACCCTTTCCTGCCTGCTTTTGTTTCCAAAAAACCTCTGCCGTGGAGGAGAGAGAGAATTCTTGGCATAGACAAAATTCTCCTGGCCAAAAATTTGAAAGGAGAAAGAAGTGCTTTCCTTAGTTTAGAAAGGAGTTTTCCCTAGGACTGGGGTAGAAATGAAGAGAGGCCTGTGGTTCTGCAGACCTGAGGGCTGTCCCTGCCTCCCCACAGCCCTGCTGAGGGGCGCTTCGTCATGTCCCTATATCACATCCCTACATCACGTCCTGTGTGCAGCTAGGGGTACCTCCTGAAAGCACCAGAGATCCTGCCACGGCCCGTTGGCTGCAGGAAGAGCCCCCACGCTCACCCTGGAGGGTAGAAGACCCCAAAATACCTGAGGTTGTCTTCTTCCTACTAGCCTGGGCAGAATCAAGGGCTAAGACAGAAGCAGAATTCTAGAAAACAAGGCAGTGCATCTCATCTCGCTCCCTAAGTTTGAGGCCCGAGAGACTAAGTACCAGCTAGGAGAAGAACCCAAGTCAAATCACACTCCAGCAAGGGTTTTCCCATGACACTATACTCTATTTTCTCCTTTCAAAGGTAAAGCAAGCAGGAGCCTGCCAATTAAAAGAGACTTGAGGAAGAGAGACGTGGGGGGATGGAGGGTGTGTGAGCGGCTCCTTTCTCTCCCCACTGCTCCACTGGCACCCCAGTGTAATGAGGGTCACCCCCTCCCCCCCAGCCAGCCTGGGAGGGGGCATGGAGCACGGTTGATGCCGGCCCAGGATGGATCAGACCTGTGAACTACCCAGAAGAAATGGCCTGCTGCCCTTTTCTAATCCAGTGAATTTAGATGCCTCTGAAGAACAGACAGCTCTTTCGGATGATCCAGACTCCAGTGTCAGTACATTAGGAAACATGCTAGAATTATGTGGAACTTCATCATCATCTGCTTTGCAGGAATTGCCATTTGTCAAGACACTGAACAGCTCCAGCGCCGCAAGGGCCCCTCTGGTTGCCCTTTCATAACCAGGCCCATCTCCTTCCTGGCAAACTCCCCTCCTCGCCGTCTCTGCCAATCACTAGTCTGTTCTCTGTTTCTAACATTCTGTCATTTCAAAAATGCTATAGAAATGGCATCACACAGTATGTTACCTTTGGGGATTGGCTTTTTTACTTGGCATAATTCCCTGGAGAGTCATCCAAGTTGTTGACCGTGTCAGGAATGCATGTCTCTTAATCATTGAGGAGTGTTCCACAGTGTGTAGGTACCACAGTTTGTTTGACCATTCACCTGTTGAGGGATATCTGGGCTGATTCTAGCTGTGAGCTATTATCAATAGAGCTGCTATGCACATTTGTGTATAGGGTTTCTGTGTGAACTTAAGTCTTCATATCTCTGAGATAAATGCCCAAGAGAGCAATTAATGGATCACATGATCTCTGCATGTTTAATTCTGTAGGAAACTGCCAGGCTGTTTTCAGGGTGGCTATAGCATTTTCCATTCTCACCAACAGTGTATAATGGTCTGGTTTCTCTGCATCCTCGCCAGTCTTTGGTGGTGTCACTGTTTTTATTTTGCTGCTTGGATGGGTGTGTGGTGATGTGTCTGTGTATTTGATTTGCATTTCCCTGATGATTAATGATGAGCATCTTTTTGTGTGCTTGCTTGCTGTCTGTATTTCCTCTTTGTTGAAAAGTATTCATGCCTTTTGCCCGTATTCTAATCGGATTGCTTGATCTTTTTACTGTTGAGTTTTGCAAATTCTTTATATGTTCTAGGTGCTCTCCATTCCTTTTAATGACTGCATTCGAATCATAAATTTTAAATATTGCTTCCATTTTTGGATAATTTGTTACAGAACCAATAAAATCATGCATACTTGTGATTTCCCATTAATAAATTGGAACAGATTTATAAAAGAGAGACTTAAAAGACATATTGAAAACAAAGCAAGAAGCACATGAAAAAATGCTCATCATTATTAGTCACTAGGGAAATGCAAATTAAAACTACAATGTGGTACCACTACACATCTGTCAGATTGGCAACAAACACCTACAAAAAACAGTGCTGGCAAGGATGCAGAGTGACTGGGCCACTTGTGCACTGTGCATGCAAACTGGTGCAGCCAGTTTGGGAAACATCTTGGCAGTTTCTTATGAAGTTAAACATCCACTTGCCTCATGACCCAGGAATCCTACTCCTGGGTATTTATCCAAATGAAATGAAAACTTATGTTTATATGGGGAAAAAAACCTGAATATAATTGTCTAAAGTGGCTTTATTCATTATCACCAAAAATTGAAAACCACCCAAATGTTCCTCACCTGGCCACTGGATAAACTGAGATGGGTGCCATGGAATAATTCTCAGCAACAGAAAGGAACAAACTATTAACACATGCAACAACGTGGCTGAATCTTGACTGCACTGTGCTAAGTGAAAGAGCCCAGACCCAAAAGGCATACACTGAAAAATTCCATCTACATGACATTCTAGAAGAGGCAAAGCTACAGGGGCAGAAAACAAATCAGTGGTTTCTGGGGGCTGGATATGGGGAAAAAGATGGGGCTATGAGGCACTTTTTAGGGTGATGGAAATGTTGTACATCATCAGTGTAGTTGTGGTTACACAACCATAGGCATTCATCAAAACTTGTAGACCTCGAGAGAGGAAGCCTTGGGGAGGAGCCAGAAGCTGGAAGTCAATGGAACCTGAATGAAAAAGGAGAAGACATCGTCAAATGACAGAAAAGCCAAGGAACCCCAAAGCTTGCTGGCCATCCAGAGGATACTGACCTCAGGAGGAAGCAAGCCTTCTAGCCTCTGAAACCATGAGCCAATAAATTCCTG
>JAQZBX010085139.1:0-13167 GCA_029593785.1 Cabassous unicinctus | reverse complement strand
TTTTAATTGAAGTATATCATTCATACATGAACATACATAAACAAAGTCTGTTTCATCCAACATAAGTATAGCTGCTCCTTACTGCATGTGTGAAATGTCTTTCTCCAGCCTTTCACTTTAAATCTATTGGTATCCTTGGGTCTAAGGTGAGCCTCTGACAGACAGCATATAGATGGCTCATATTTTCTTATCCATTCCGCCAGTCTGTGTCTTGATTGGGGAGTTTAATCTATTAACATTCAATGTTATTATGTAAAGGCAGTTCTTATTTCACCCATTTTGACCTTTGGGTTTTATCTGTTATATTTTATTTTCACCACCATTTTTACACTTTTACTTACTTTTACTGATACAATCTTCATTTCTAGACTCTTTTCCAAGCCTCTCTCTCCTGTCTTTACTTTTCAGGCTGTAACACTCCCTTTAGTATTTCCTTCAAAGCTGGTCTCTTTGTTGTAAACCCTCTTAGTTTCTGTTTATCTGTGACTATTCTAAACATGCCCTCATTTTTGAAAGACAATCTTGCTGGATATAAGATTCTTGGTTGGCAGTTTTTTTCTTGCAGTATCTTAAATATATCTCACCACTACCTTCTTGCCTCCATGATGAGAGATCAGCACTTCATCTGATTGGGTGTCCTTTATATGTTATGCATCACTTTCCTCTTACTGCTTTCAGAATTCTCTCTTTGTCTTTGGCCTTTGACATTCTGATTAGTATGTGTCTCAGAGTTGGTCTGTTCAGGTTTATTTGGATGGGAGTGCATTGTGCTTCTTGGACATGGATATCTATGTCCTTCAGCAGGGTTGGGAAATTTTCTACCAATATTTCTTCAAATATTCCTTCTGCACCTTTTCCCTTCTCTTCTTCTTCTGGGACACCCATGACACATATGTTTGCATGTCTCTTGCTGTCATTTATTTCCCTGAGACCCTGTTCAATTTTTTTCATTCTTTTCTTCCTCTGTTCTTTTGTATGTTTGCTTTTGGAGTCCATGTCTTCAACCTCACAGATCCTTTCTTCTGCCTCCTCAAATCAGCTGTTATATGCCTCCAGTGTATTTTTAATTTCATTTATTGTGCCATTCATTCCCATAAGATCTGCCATTTTTCTATGTATGCTTTCAAATTCTTCTTTGTGCTCACCTGGTGTCTTCTTAATATCCTTAATCTCTTTAGCCATCTCATTGAATTCATTTAGGAGATTTGCTTGAACATCTATAATTAGTTGTCTCAACACCTTTATGTCACCTGAAGGCTTAACTTGTTCCTTTAGTTGGGCCATATCTTCCTGTTTCTTGGTATGGACTGTAATTTTTTGTTGGTGTCTTGGCATCTGGCTTACTAGATGTATTTATTCTGGGTGCAGTTCCTCTCTTTGGTTTAGGGCTTTCTTGCCTTTTCTCTCTTGCTGGTTGTGTACTAGGAGCAAGGATGTAGTTGGTGCTATAAGCTGTGGAGGCTAAAGCTGCCTGCATTGCCCCAGGAATTGATGAAGCTTCTCTCACCTTTCTTCTCTGCCAGGGATAGGGACAGAGCTGCAGCCATGTGTAATAATCCAAATTATGCAGGACAAGACTGTCTGTAGTTGCTCAGAGAGACTGATGAAGCTTCACAGCCCTTCCTCCCCTAACCGGGTAGGGATGGAGCTGCACGTGTAGACAGCAATCTATGCTGTGTGAGTCTAAAATGACCCTAGTTGCCCAGGTAGACTGACAGAGCACCAGCCACCCCTCCCTGCTGGGTGTGGGAATGGGCCCTCTGGAGTGAGTGCTCAACAATCTAATCTATGTGGGCCAAATACACCTAGAGTTGTCCTGAGAGGCTGAGGGAGTACTGTCCCTTCTGCCCTTTAGGGGGTGGGAATAGAACCAATAGCTGCCTGGAGAGGCTGTGGAGACCCCATACCCCTCCTATCCTATTAGGGGGTGGGGGTGGATCCACAGGCACCCAACAGTTCAGTCTGTGCAGACCAAAAGTGCTTGCTGTTTCCTAGAAAGGCTGAGGAAACACTGGCCCCCTCCTATCCTACTTGGGGGCAGGGATGGCTACAGGTGTGGGACTCAATTTTTATTCCCTCTCTCTGGGTGAGCTACAGACATTCATATGACATTGAGACATGTATTCATAAGACTTTCTACAATGAATAAGGAGATCTCTGTATTTTTTTCCTATAATTCATTTTTAAAGTGAATAAAACATTTTCTGCTTATTCTTCATTGAAAAACTCAAAGAAGGATTTTCTTTGTAGATCTTTTTTCAGCCAGTAGTCCTCTGTTGTCAAAGGACACAGAATCTAGAACTACAAGTCATGTATGTTCCATCAGATAGGTCAGAGCTAGAGCACTAGCACCTTCCAAGAGTCTTGCACAGGCTCAGCATTGCTCCCCAGATCAGCCATAACACATTCGGAAGACACAGACCCCTGTAATGACGGATTATTGTTGAGTCACTGTTCTCCTGCAGGTATCCTGGACTTCCCTAACCATCTAATCCATGACTTTGGAATCACTGTGTTTGGGACTTTGCCCTGGAGCTCTATACTACATATAGGTAGATGATCTGTGAGGTTTTAATAGGAACCCTGATCCCGACTCAACCTATTTCCCCCAGAATGCTGATCTTCTCTTCCCTGGGACCTCACATCTCAGAAATGTCTTTCTGTGCTGAAATAATTGATTGAGAAATATGGGAAGAGGAACAGGAAAATAGTCAATCACTGACAAGTGTGAACCTAGGATTTCCTTATCTGATTCAGGCCTTGATTTTTTTTTATTTTTTTTATTTTTTTATTGGTAAACCTTGGTTCCTTTGTGGATAGTAGAGTAACAGAAGGAGGAATGAATCCCACCTGACAGTGGTAGTAGAAAATGGGTCAGTGCCCTAGGCTGTCGAGTTTGAACTCAGCCTTGTGGGCTGCTCTTTCAAGAGAGAGACACATTTCCTCCCTCAGGCAACTGAACACTGATAGCGTTCACAATAGTCGAGGTTCCAGGCCCTCATCACTGAGCAAAGGAGCCCTCAGAGGAGTTCTTGAGGGTGTGGCAGGAGACACAGAGGGAGGTGAACCAACAGCCCCTCCTCCTCACGTCCAGCCCAGCAAATCCGTCCATTCTTCTTGGGCCTTCTAGGTCCTTCCATTTTTCTCTGGGGCTTCCTGCTTTTGAACTCTATGCTTCCATCGTATCGTATATTTACCTTGGTGTCATTTTCTGTTCCACCTGTATCCCAGACACTAGTTTGGTCCCCTTCTTGAAGATCTCAGGTTGGATACCGCCAATTCGACAGCCGTTGGCAGTCTTAAGTCTTCTTAGAATTCTTGTTAATTTCCAGGGATTTATACTCTCAGCATCTCCTTTGTCTTCAACTCCAGTTTCCTCACGGGGTATATTTTTGTCTTCAATCAACCCACACATAGATTTCATTAAAGTCCCCCTAAAGAATCCATTTTGACTAAAAAGAATTTGTGAACAATTTATCATGTACTAAAGAGCTGTAAGTCTGACAGAGAGAGAGGTACATAGAAAATAGAAAATAGCATGGTAACTAGTTTAAAAATTCCCTTTTAGTACTCCTTTTCTTGCAGAGTCCCTTTTTGGGGGACTCTGTCCTTGAGGGATTTCAAATCCCACCCTAGCATCCATGCAAACCCTCACTTCACTGATTCCTCTCTCCTCTTTCTCCTAACTCATCTTCATGATGAGTCTGCCATTTAACATTTTAATTTCTTCTCCATTGATTAAACATAGCAATTCAGCACTCTCAAATCTCTGTCTCAGCCTGCACTCCCCAAGCCATCCTACCTTGAGGAGAGGGCCTTCTTTTATCCTTCAGACTTGTTTATATTTTTATCAATTTTATTTTTACAGCTTTATTGAAATAATTCACATACCATAAAAGTCACCCTGTTAAGTATATACTTCAGTGATTTTTAATACATTCACAGAGTTGTACAGCCATCACCACTTCTTTTTGATATAATCCAACCTCTAACAAGAGCAGTTAGAATTATATACAGCATATTCGATATATTTTGATTCAAATAACAACTGTGGTTACTGCCTCTATGAAAGGTTTTCTGATTTTTCCCATAAACTTTGTAACTTTTCACTGAAATTCTTATTGGCTTCTTTATTCTATTAAAATGGTTAATAATATCACTTTTGTTGATGCTTTATGTATCTGTTTTATCTTCCCGTATTATCCAGTCATATATCAGCGTTGCAATAGAGCTTCATTAGTAAGATTATAAACTGCTGAAATTAAGCACAGTGCCATTGCTTTACTTTGGTTTCTTCCACCAGGGCCCCCAATCCTTCCTAACCGTATGATGAGGCTTTAACTGGACCTCCCAGCTTCTTTCTTTGCCGGCATTCTTCTACATCGGCAGCTTCTCCGTAGAACCCATCTCCTTAGAACGTGCGCCTCCTCTGTTTGCTGTCCCTTGACTTCAGGATTTCTCTGTATTCAGAAAGTCCCTCTACATATCCCTGCATCTCTTGTAAAGCCCTTTATGGCCTAATTTATGTACCTGAGTGGTGCTAAAAGTCCCCGGACTCATAGATGTAAAACTGCTCTGCAAACTGGTATGGAGCTAAGTTCTAGAAAAAGATTTCTTGGATGAGAGGAAGGGGCTACAGAAATGACCCATCAAATATATTCTTCAAAAATGTCAAATCTGTGAAAGACAAAAGCTGAGAACAAAGACTAGAGATTAATGGCAACTAGCTACAGTGTGTCACTCCAGACCTGCACAGTCTAACATGGCAGTGATCAGTCAATGTGGCTGTTTGCACTTCACTTTATATGGATTGAAATTAAATAAAATAAAAAATTACATTCCCGGGAATCGTAGCCACATTTCAGGTGCTCAGTATCTACTGGTAGCAGTGGCTACTGTTTTGAACAAGGCAGGTCTACTCAAATACTTTGCCCTTTTACTCTTGGGGTATGTAATCCTTTTGGAAAAAGAATTATTGGGTTTCAGTGTCAGCTATCATTGTGGCTAAAGTCTCTAGTTCTCAAGCATTTATTCTTGTATTTGCTAAATTCACAAAGTCTTTCCTTGTAGATGATTGAAATAGTTTATCCTTGTAGATGATTGGATATTTATTTTAATTTTCTGTGAATGATGAAATGGAGAGATTCAGTACTTTGGGCTTTTACTAATGTAAAATGCAATTTTGAACACTACTTCCTTAACAGAACTCTTGCTTTAAACAATGAAACAATGAAAATAAATGACTAATAAGGAAATTTAATATTGCTATGTATTCAGAAGTGTTATTGAGATGTTTTCAGAGGATTAATTTTTTATGCAATGCTCTTGGTTTAGCAGGAACACCAAGGAGTGCACTTAAACAAAACAATGCAAAAATTCCCTCTTAATCTACTGATCTTGTCTATGAGCTAGGCCTCTCGTTAATAAAGAGCATTGTACTCAATATTAGTAGTACATGGAAGACCGTGGTAATATTTAATTAGCATAAAAACACAAGAGACTAATTTTGAACAGTAATCCTTTTGCTCCTATGAACTACATATCAGAATCAAACCCAGTGTGTAATTTTGGTTGTTGGTAATAGCCAAGTCATTTACTGAACAATATATTTTTTTTAACTATTTGGAGGTACTGGAGAAAAACAAAATTAATTAAATCAGAACATTACTTCTGCAGTGGCAGTTACCATGATTTTGTCGGTTGTTGCTCTGTTGGGTTCTCTGGAAACTTCCTGAATGATGACCAAATATGTCCTGATTTAGGAGAGGCGTCCCAGTTATTGGAGTAATATGTCATTCTGGTACAGCAATCAACTACCCTTGTTCTAGTTCTAATTAAACCGACATTTTAGGGAGTTCATACTGCCACAAATCATGAATTTTAATTAAAATAATTTGATTGGTAATTTGAAAAGGAATGTATTAATCAATTTCTTGGGGTCAACCAGCTTTATTTTTGATGTGTAGATTTCAACAGAAGTATGAATGGATTATTGTATTGATTTTGCTTTTTGTTCTTTATTGGGTACCTGGTATTATGCCTACTATATATTAGCTTCCCGGTAAATGTTGAATAAGTAAATAAACTAATGAATTTTAAAAGTTAGCCTTGGGATATGAAAATACACTCAAACCTAATATTCCTGTAGCAGCAATTTCAGCAGAATACCACACGATGGGGTTGCTATTCTATAGAGAAGGGCTTTAAAAAGAAAATGCCCTTTTTGCATTTCTAGACAGGGTGAAATAATTTAAAGGATAGGGAGAAAAATTAACTAGAAAGTTCTCCAAAAAGTTAAATAGTGTATAACAATTTTAAAGCAGATACCTATTTTTTTAAACTACAACAGTGACTCTCAACTGTGGATGAGATCTGGATTACCCATGGAATTTATTAAAAATGCAGATCCTTTTGCCTTACCGTGACTCTTTTAAATCAGAAATGCTTGGAGGTAGGGGAGTGACGCTGGAAAACAAGCACAAAATGCAGTACTGCCTCAAATGATTCTCATTCCCAGCTAGAATTGAGACTCTAGTCATATATATTATTAAATTTAATAATTTTTGCCTATAAAAATATTGTGTTAGAAGGAGGAGGAGAGTTGTTTGACAGCAAAGGAAAGAAACTTCTGATGGGATCAAAGGGAGAGCTGGGTGAAGCAAAAGTAGTAAGTCAGAAGTGATTCCGTTGGGGTTCCAGGTGGTGTATGGTCAATAGTTCTAGAACTGCTTGTGGCCCCTGAGATTGCAATCCTTTTAAGCACATCACAATCATTTGTTTCCAGAATATTGTATAATATATTTTCAAAGATCCCAATTAAAAAAAAGCAACAATTAAACAAGAAACCTCCGAGTCCCCAAAGGTATAATTTTTTATGCAGCCTCTTATCTCCCATTGCACATTGGAACTTCTGGGATAACTGTTTTCTGCTTTCTACTTTTAATATTTGTTTATATATCTCTGTGTACTAAGGACAGAGGCTATATTTCACTAATCTTATTTATTTATTTTGCATTTAAACAGTGTTTTACCAAAAATCAATGTTTGGTTTAATTGACTCAAATGAAGCTCACATAGCTGGAAAAATCATTCATGTTTACCTTTGTTGTCGCCAAAGTGTCCAAGAATTAAGACATTATTTTATTATTATTATTATTTTCTTACGTGAAGAGGGCAGGAATTTCTATGGCATGACTTCCCTAGAAGTGGCCTAGCTTGTGTCCTTTCCTTTGTTGTGGCGTTGTAGCTTTATACTTTATATCTTATCTGTGAAAAACAATAAAATTGTCCTTAGAATATATTAAATAAGTGTTTTAATTTACAAGCTGTGAAAAACAGTAGATAAAGCATTTTCCAAAAAGTGTCAGTATAACTTAAATTTTAGAAAAAAGATGTCTTCTAAATATATTAAAATATGCAAAAAATAAAGGTGGAGTTCCATAAGGAATTAATTATATGTTCCTCAGGATGGAGTATTAGATCCTCTTAGGTTTTGCCTAAAGCGTTTTAGGTGAAGGATCAGCACTTAGAAGAGAATCCATAGCATTTATTTTATGTTTTCCTCTCCGTTTTGGTTCCAATGATATTAAAATTGCACAGAGAGAGAAAATTCAGACACAAGTGAAATCATCAGTCAGTGCAGGACTTATGCATGATTCATATTTTGCTCTCATAGAATTAGTGTTGGACAAAGGCAATGAACATGCTCTAGAAGCAAAACCTGTTGGTTTATGGTTATTTTTCCAGATAGTACTAGGTAGTGTGTACATTTTAGGTAAAAAGGTAACTTCCATTTAAAAATTTAATTCCACCTGTTTCTTATGTTATAGACATAAAATGTGATTTGTTCAGGTATTTTGTCTCATTATCTTTAATTCTACTTTATAAAATTCTACTCTATGATAGTCAATGAGTCAGGACCTTAATAAGCATAGAGCAAAAATGATAGTGGAGTAACATCAACAGAGCTGAGTTGGGGTCTCCTAGTACTTATTTCACTGACAGCTTAAATAGAGCTTGAAGAAATACTTTGGAGCAAATCTTAATACATGTATTGTCTAAGATTATGCAATATGGAAAGGATCTGCAAAGACCTTCATATATTGACCATTTCTTTCTTTTTTTTTTTTGTAACCTAAGCATTGATAACACGCTAGTAAGACGTTTCCTGCCCAGCTGTGCCCAACTTCATTTTCCTTTAGAACAATGCTCTTTGACTTTCTATATTTGAGACCTAAAGATGGTTTTCTAAGTATTGTATTGCGATGTTTAGAATTATGTCTTTATCAATGCAAACCTATCTATTAGAACTCTTGTTCTAGTGCCTTGGGAATGTTGTGCCAGGACTCAGAATTCTTTAATATGTATAGCATAAGCTTCTAGTCACTATTTAGATAGACTTATGCATACAGATTTAAAATTCAAAGAATGCAAAATAAATTACATTAAACAGTGACATCTTTTGCAATTATCTTCAAATTCAAAACGTTGAGTTTCTGAAAGAATTGGAAGAGAAAGAGTAAGAGAAACATTGTTGCTTGCCCTTCTTGAAAGTTTTGATTAAAAAGAGAAAGGAAGTGGCAATGAGAAGAGAAAGCCCGTGGGTCTTTCTTAAAGAATGTAGCTCTCTGACTAGAAGTTGTCACCCACTTACGTGGTCTGATTTGAAGGGGTCTGTTTAGGCTCCTCACCAGATACTTTACTGTTCCACTGCTCATATGTAATATGTGACTACTTACTGAGTACAAGACCCTGTGCTAGAAGGATGGGCAGAATGGTTAAGGGGAAAAAAAGGCATGTAAACTGTTTTTAAGGAAATTAAATTTTAAAGAATTTAATGAGATAACAGGATTTTCCAAAAGTTAGTTTCCCTAAAAATTCCCTTTGTTTAAGAAATAATTAACTGCACTGAATTATATATTTAAATGTGGTTAAAAGGGGCAAATTTTAGGTTGTATATACATTACTAGAATAAAAATTTTTTAAAGTCCATGGAACTGCCTAACAGAAACAGTGAACACTAAGTTGAACGATGGAATGTAGTAAATAGTACAGTTATAACAATGTGCTTTCATCAGTTGAAACAAATGTTCCACACCAATGCAAGGCTAGTAAATGGGAACCCTGAATTTTATGCATAATTTTTCTGTAAACCCACAACTTCTCTACTTAAACAAACAAACAAACAAAAAAACCCATTTAAGCCTTTGACGTAAAAGCTCAGACCCTGAAGGAAATCATTAGCAAATAAATTAACTAACTAATAAACTATTTTTGACTTAGAAACGAGTGAGAATTTGAATGTGAGTGAAGAGAGCTCCAAGAAGGCAGAGCATCATGGTGGTTGGATCAGAAAGTTTATTGAATCTAAGATTTATTTTGAACTTGCCTTTATTTCTGGAGTTAAAAAAAAAAAAAGACACCGTGTCCCCAAGTCTTTCTTCAAGCCTGGTATACACTCCAATTATTTTTGCAAGCTTTATACATATGCATATAGTGTGCAAATTTAAAAGTGAACCTGTATTTCTGTGATGCAAAATGAGTCATGAACTGAATTATTTCAGTAGAGGGAAGACTCAGAATTATAGGTAAGGTGATCATGAATGTATAGACCTACTGGGAATTCATAGAAAACTTAGAAAGCGATAATAGTACTAAAGTTCTTGCAATGTGTCCTTGTTTAGCTTTTAATGGTCAGATAGACTAAACAGATTATATTTGGGTTGCAGTAATATGCAGTTACTAAGTAATATAAACATTTCGTTCTGTATTGGGCATATAACATACATTATCACTCTTAATTTTCACAATAGCCTTTAGTAGTAGATATTTTTCCCTTTTTTAAAACAAGGAACCTGATTCAAAAAGGTTAAGATGCTTGCTCAAAATCACAGAGCTATTGACTCTTAAAACCAGGTTTAAACTTAGGTCTGTTGAATTTCAGAGCTATTCTTTCCTCTATACGTCATATAATCATTTATTTAGAGACAAAATAAATGTGCGTTTTAATTTTTAAATTTATATGGCAGTAGATAATATAAATAATAAAATGCCTGGGGCAGAGCTAGGATGATTTGGCATTGGAAGCGTGTTAGAAATGGAGAGGCTTGCCTGAGACAGGGCCCTGGGGAAGGAGAGGAATGCTGTCACGGAGTTGTACAAGGGGAAACTAGGAGTGATGGGAAGGAGAGGGTAATGAGGACATCAGGGACTGAAAAGTCAGGCGAAAGGGCACTGAAATTGAACTTTGCAATTTTGTCTAGGATCCAATCCTCCCTATATCTTCAACTTAATTTAAGTTTCAATTTCTTCTCTAGGCAAAGCGAATTGGGTGACCTTCTCTTGTAGGAGGTCCCCAGTTGAATTCATAGTAGGGGATGTGAACCATAAAGCTTATAGATGATTTTTTATCTTATTTTTTTTCCCAAATTGACCCAAAGATCTGGGGTCCAAAGGTCAGCCTCTATTGTAGCAGTGAAAATACTTCTGTGTATGTGCAGTTCGCTGGCTGAGAGGTGAGGGTGGTGATGAATGATTGCCCTTAGAAGGAGAGAACCTTTTGGGCTCCAGACTGCTAGCTCTGAGCTCATCTGGATGGGCATGCCTTGGAGCTGATGCATGTAGGGCTCACACTTCCTTAAGGAGTCTTCATGGCGTTTTTGAATGAGTGGTGATTTCAGTGAACGAGAGAGGAACATTCTTTGCATATTTTTCAGAAATCAATATGCTAACATGCCTACATGTGTGTACAATCTACAACCCATAAAAAGGAGAATATAATTTGATTTAAACATCAAGCTGCTAATTTCTGAAAGAATGAATTTCCCATTTGACTAGAATTAGGGAATTCAGAATCGTGGAGGACTTGTACAGCAAAAGAAAATATCACAGATTTATCAGGGAGAAGCACCTGATATATGAGCCAGCATGGGCTAAGTCCATACTATTTCCAGGGTTCTACCTTGGGAGAAAAAAGAAAAGATATAGAAAGAGGAGGCAGCATATAAAAAGATGGGGAAATTGTTCAAAATTAATTTGAAGAGCTAATTAAATGTAGTTGGATGAGTTTCTAGACCTGAATTAGCTTTTCTTTTCTCATTAGCTGAATGAGCTTTTCTTTTTCCTTCTCTCCAAACCTCCTCAGAGATTCTCACCCAACAATTTGAACTCATCTTAGCCATTGCTGTTCCTGTAGTTGAATATAATTTAATATTCTACTCCCTTAGGCAGCCTGTCTCTGGGTTGAGCACAGCATAGTCATAGAATGACAAAATCATAATGAAGGGCTCCTGGGAGGCCATCCATTCATTCTTACCTAAACCATCCCCAAACTGATTGCAGGCTGCTTTTAAATTCAGTCAGATCTT
Source organism: Cabassous unicinctus (assembly GCA_029593785.1). Taxonomy (NCBI): domain Eukaryota; kingdom Metazoa; phylum Chordata; class Mammalia; order Cingulata; family Chlamyphoridae; genus Cabassous; species Cabassous unicinctus. Next base: position 1,801 of record JAQZBX010085139.1, on the reverse strand, counting down.
ATCAGATGCAGTAAGACAAGTGTCTTGACCATTCTGTCACTCAGGAATACAATCAATGTGTTTATATCATTATCTTCATACTTGCTGTACACATTCCCATGCACATTTTATTTGTCTTCGGTAGTTAATATCCTATAAGGCATAGATTATTGTTGTTACTTTGCTCTGTACAACAAACAATGCAGCATTTTTACATAAGCATTTGTGGCAGTTTGAGATTATTCATGAATTCCAAAAAGAGAAATTATGTTTGTAAACTGGTCTGTTCTCTGGGCGTGATCTCCTTTGATTGTATTAGATTCAGCTGAGATGTCTTTGATTAAATTATGTTCAGATTACGGCTTTGATTCAACCACATCACTAGGGTGTAACTCAGTTTAAGTCCCCGCCCCCTTGGTGGGCTATATAAATGGACACTCACTCAAGAAGACACATGGAAAAAGGTACAGGAAGAAAGAGAGCTCCATAGACACGGCAGAGGAGAGAACTTTGATCCTGTGGCCCCAGGAAGAGAGATGAGTCACTCGCCTGATAATTTGCAGTGCTGAGAAAGCCCAGAAAGAAATAAGCCCTATGCCAGCCTGTAGCTGAGAGAGAGAGGAAGGCTGAGCCCTCACAGAGATCGGCAGCCATCTTGCTTCAGCATGTGGCAACAGACTTTGGTGAGAAAGTACCTCTTATTGTACCTTGAGTTGTACTCATTAGGGCCTCGTAACCATAAGCTTTTACCCCAAATAAATACTCTTTATAAAAGCCAACAGATTTCTGGTACTTTGCATCAGCACTCCTTTGGCTGACTAATACAGCACTTCTCTATAGATTATATCTAAATATTTAATGTGAGAAAATTAGGTTAGCTCTTGTTACAAAAATGCTATGTAAAAAGCCATCCCAAAATTTAGAGACTTAAAACAATAATCATTTATTCTCAAGGCAGTGCAGATGGGCATTTCTGATCCAGCCTGGGCTCAGCTAGTCTTGCTTCCGTGCTGTAGGTTGGGGCCAAGTCTGTTCCACATGCCCCTCATCCTCCTTAGCCCAGTAGGTTCTTCTGGTGATGGCAGAATTGCAAGAGGTCAAGCTCAACCATTCAAGCACATTTCCCTGATATTTTATTATAAACATTTTCAAATATATGGAAAAGATAAAATAGCTGGATTGTGAATACACATATATGTACTGCCTAAATTTTATTTTTAATATTTTTGTATATTTGCTTTATCACATATATATATATATACATCCCAAACCCCCCTGTCTGTTAATCCATTTTATTTTTGCACATGTCAAAATAAGTTGCAGATAGTGGTATAATTCACATCTGAACCTCTCAGAATGCGTATCATTATTGAATTCAATATTTGTTTACATTTTTAGTACAATTTACGTATTTTGAAATAGTAAAATATGATGAATTCCATGATAGGAGTTTGGGTAAAAGTATATACTACTGTAACACATCCCTATCAAATTATAGAAAATTATCATTATTTCAGAAAGTTCTCTCATGTCCCTTCACAGTAAATCCTCATCCTCCAACCCCCAGAGGCAACCTCTGTTTTGATTTTATTTATGTAGTCTAGTTTAGCCTATTCTAGAACTATACATGAACTTATACATGTGAACTCAAATGTGTAAGCCTTGTTTTCTTAGCAAAAGGTTTTGCAGCATTCCTATATATTTGTATGATCGGTCATTAATTTTTATTGCTGGGTAGTATTGTATGAATATGTCATTATGTTTTATCTATTCTCCTGTTGATGGATGTCTAAGCTCTTTTCCTTTATTTTTTTTTTGGCTT
>JAQZBX010085138.1:0-13167 GCA_029593785.1 Cabassous unicinctus | reverse complement strand
TTTTTTTAAGGAGGTACTGGGGATCAGACCGGAGTCCTCATACATGAGAAGCAGGCACTCAACCACTTGAGCTACATCCGCTCCCAACTTTTTTTTTTTTTTTTTTTTTTGGTGGGGGGGTGTTAATTCTTAAGACCTTGAGCAAGCAGGAACACAGGAGCAGGTACAAGTCCAGGACAAGACAGAGAGGACCTTGCATTTCACATTCACTGTGGGCTGATCTCGATTGGAGGGTTTCTTTGTTTTTCTTGGCTCTTGGCACTCAAGGAAATATCTGTGATATCACTAGCTGGGTACAAGCTAAAGGAACAGACAGGTCAGGGACTAAATCCCAGAATTAACACTTTAAAATGAACCATACAGTTTATAACAACAACAAAAATTATAAGACAAAGAAAGAGGAAATTACGGACCATTCAAAAGAACAAGATAAAAATCCAGAAACCATCAACAAATAATAACAGACTTTTGAAATACTGGACAAAGTTTTTTTTTTAAATCCTCAATATTCTCAAGCATTAAATGAAAACCCATAAAATGAATTAAAGGATGTCAGGAAAACAATGAAAGAACAATATGAGAATCTCAATATAGAGACAGAAATTTTTAAAAGAACAAAATAGGAAAACTAAGTTGAAGACCACAATATGTGAAATGAAAATTTTTCAAGAGGGTCTTTACAGAAGATTGGAGCTGGCAGAAGAAAGAATCAGTGAACCCAAAGGCAAGACAATCGGAATGATTCAGACTAAGGAGTAGTAAGAAAAAATAATGCACAAAAGGGAACAGAGCGTAAAAGACCTATAGGATACCATTGAGCATACCAATATACATATTATGGGAGTACCAGAGAAAGGGGCAACAGGAATAGTTAAAGAAACAATGGTAGAAAACTGTCCAAACTTAATGAAAGACATGAATGTGCATATTCAAGATGCCCAATGATCCCCAAACAGAATAAACTAAAAGAGAACCACATCAGAGACATAGCACTCAAACTGTTGAATACCAAGAGCAAGGGAGAGAGTTCTGAAAGCTGCAAGAGAAAAACAATGGATTAAGTACGAGGGAGTCCCAAAAAGATTAAGTGCTGATTTGTCATCAGAAACCATTGGGGCAAAAAGGCAGAGGGGTGAAATATTTGAAGTGCTGAAAGAAAGCAATTGCCAACCAAGAATTTTATATCCAGCAATACTGTCTTTCAAAATGAGGGAGACAGACATTACCAAACAAGTAAAAGCTGCCGATAGGCCATGCTAAAGGGAGATCTTCAGACTGAAAGGAAAAGACACTGGACAGTGGATTGAAGTGGCATAAAGAGAGTAAGACCTCTGGTAAGGGTAACCGTGTGGGTTACCAGTACTATTGTATTGTATTTTTGCTATCCAGATCCACTTCTTCTTAAATGCTCTAAATGTGAATGCATAAAAAGTAATGATAAATCTATTGTTTTTGACATACAATATATAAAGTCATAATTTGTAAAAACTACAAAAAACATGGGAGAATGGAAGGGTATAGGATGGTTTATGCATATGCTATTTGAAGTTAATCAAATCAAACATGATTGTTAATAGATTAAAATGTTAAATTTAAGTCTCATGGTAATCACAAATAAAAAATGAGAAGGGACTTAAAATCATACAATACAAAAAAATCAGATAAATACAAAAGTAAGCATTAATGGAAGAACTGAGGGACAGGAAAGGTATAAGACTTACAAAGACCAAATAGCAAAATGGCAGAAGAAAGCCCTGCATATTCAATAGATTGAGAGAGTGGATAAAAACCATGACCAAATTACATGCTCTTTACAAGATAGTCACCTTAAATTAAAATACACAAGTAGGTTGAATTGGAAGGATGTGCAAAATATTCCATGTAATTAGAAACCAAAGGAGAGCAGAAGTGGCTATGCTAAAATCAGATAAAATAGACTTTATCTGATTAACTAAAAAAGTGTTACGAGGGACAATGAAGGTCACTATATACCGATAAAGGGGTTAATTCAATAAGAAAACTTAACAATCATAAAGATATATGCACCTAGTGGCAGAGTCCCAAACTATATGAAGCAAATATTGATGGATTTGAAGGGAGGAGGAGTACCTCAAATCCGTCACCTAACCTTCCACCTTAAGAACCTGGGGAAAAGAGAGCAAACTAAATCTAAAGCTAGCATAAGGAAGGAAATAAAAAGATTAGAGTGGATCTAGGTATATACCCCAAACAATTGAAAGCAGGGACTCAAACAGATATTTGCCCACTGGTGTTCATAGAGGCATTATTCACAATTGCAAAGGATGAAAGCAACCCAAGTGTCCACGCCCAGAAGAATGGATAAACAAAGAGTGATACGTACACACAATGGAATGTTATTCAGCTGCAAAAAGGAATGAAGTTCTGATATATGAAACAACATGAATGAACCCTGAAGACATGTTGAGGGAAATAAGCCACACTCCAAAGTACAAATATTGTATGATCTCAGTGGCATGAAATAATCACAATAAGCAAATTCATAGAGTCGGAAACTAGAAATAGTTACCAGGGGTTGCGGTGGGGAAGGGACTGGGAAGTTAAGGCTTAATTGGGACAGTTTCTATTTGGTGTGATGGAAAAATTTTGGTAATGGATGGTGGTGATGGTAGCACAACCTTGCAAATGCAGTTAAGACCACTAAATTGTATTTTTGAATGTTGTTAAAAATGGGAAACTTTAGGTTATACATATGTTACTAGAATAAAAATTTTTTTAAAAGCATAGGACTGTACAACACAAACAGTGAACCCTAATTAAACTTTGGACTATAGCTAATAGTATAATTATAATAGTACCCTTTCAACAATTGTAACAAAGTTACCACGTGAATGCAAAGTGTTGATAATAAGGAAAACTGTTTATGGTGGGGAGGGGTATGTGGGAACTTAGTATTTTCTGCGTGATTTTTCTGTAAACCAACAACTTCTTTAATTAAAAAAGAATCTAAAAAATATAGTACAGCTGCTGGTTATTTTCACTTATAGAATAGCCTTGCTATTACATAAGCATCTTTTGAGGAAATATAGCTATTTTAGCTGAGTATGTTTGTTTTTTGTTTTGTCTTGTTTTGTTTTATTTTTTACCTTGGGCATAATTGGTAAATGAAGAATAAAAATAATATCTTAAAAATAAATAAAATTAATAAAAATAGAGAATCAGTTGAAAGGAACTAACTTCTGAATAATAGGAGTTCTTGAAAGAAAAAAAAAACAGAGAAAATGGAGGGGAAAATTATAAAAGAAATTATTCAATACATTTTTCAGAATTAAAGTATGTGGGTTTCCAGATGGAAAGATCCCCAAAGATACCAGCATAATGCACGAAATAAAGACCCACATCAAGGCCCCTTGTGAAATTTTGGATCACCAGCGATATAGTGAAAATCCTAAAAATGACCATTTATTTTTTATTTTTTTATTTTTTATTTTTACCGGGAGGTCCCAGGGAACGAATCCAGGTTCCTCTATATGGGAGACAGACACCCAACCACCTGGGCCACAGCCATCCCCCAACCATATATTTTAAAAAACAATGTTTAATTTAATACAAACAGCAGATTACAGACGGCAAAGAATCAGGAGAGAAAACCGAGTGGCATCACTCTTCTCAAATGCACCACTGGAGGAAGAATGCCTTAAACATTCCGAATGAAAAGTATTTCCAGCCTAGAATTCCATCAAATAAGCATGAGAGTAGAATAAAGATATTTTAAGACATGCAAAATCTCAAAAAAAGTTAACTCCCACGTGTCCTTTCTTAGTAACCTACTAGAGAAGGTAAACCAAGAAAAAGGAGCATTTTGGATTCAGCCAATGGGACCAACCAAAGGACAGAGATGAGCATGAGGGATGCCCAGGATTGCAGGTAAAGCTAGAGTAGAAGAAAACTGAACAGACACAGTCTTTGGGGCAGCAGGATGGAGGATTCCGGAAAAAAACAAAAAAGGAGAGCTCCCTCATGTATTTGAATGACACAACTAGCAAAGAATGTGGGGAGAAATGAATGGTATGGGCACAGCAGACTTAACTTATGAATTCCAAGGTAAACAAAAAGCTGTTTAAAGAAGAAGAAGTAATTATAGCACAACACATGGTTGACCTGTGAAGCGTAGTTGGCAAGGCCAGGGCAGTGTGAGTTCTGAATATTGGTTTGACCTAAATCATGATTTTATTGGGAGAACATGGGAGGGCGGGAGGCGCCAAGAGGAGGGAGTTGTAGGAGAAATTAAACCTGTGACCCAGAGTAGGAAGTTCATATCTAAATCTGAAAAATCAAGAAATAGCTGCATAAGCTCATCATTTAGAAATTTTAGAAATAAGGAGGTAAATTAGACTAAACTATTTAAAAATTGCAAGTGTCAGCTTCTGAGAAGTGGGAACTGAAGGTCGGGAAGAGTGAGGCGAGGGACTTGGTTTTTTGGCTGTAGAGCCAATTGACTTTTGTAAAGCCTTGTGCAAGGATAACTGATGGAAAGAGATTTAAGAAAGGAGCGCCTAAGCAGCGAAATGCTCGCATATGGTTAGGCGTAGTCAGCTATGACCGCCTGGGGAGGTGTGGACAGGAGAGTTTCACGGAGAAGCCCTTTACCAAGAGGAGATCATGGAGGTAGGCACTCCCGGCTGAGGGCACAGCCTGCACAGACGTGGCGGCAGGAAGGCAAGGCAGGTAACTGGAGCTGACAGGTAATGTGCAATAGTCATGTGGCAGGTGCCTCAGAGGCGGGGCCCGAGATGAGGTAGGTGAGACTATGTCAAGCTGAGCCTAGGCAGGAGGGGGCCGGCAGCAGATTTAAGGCAGGGACACAGCATAACGGGTTTCCATTCTGGAAAAGTATCTCTGACGTGTCGTGGAGTGTGAATTCAGAAGCCTGAGAGACGAGTCAGAGGGGCCGTTTAGGAGACGAGTACAGGAGTCCAGGCCGAGATGGACAAGTGACGGGAGCCAGGTGAAGGTGGCAGGACACAGAAGCCTGGGGACACTGAGGGTTAGCAAGCCAGGGGGCAGGCACCTTGGAGAGCTATGTGGGAGAGGGGTTGAGAACCTGCATATGCTGGACCCCGAAAATATATCAGGGCCCCTTCATAGAGCCTTGATTGTGTCTCCAGAAATCTTTTCAATTACCCAATGAGATACGTAGCGCTGTTCCCACTTACAGGGAAGAACACTGAGGTGGGTAGGTGTTGAATAACTTGGCAAGGGAACACAACTGGCAGATGGTGAAAGTGGGATCGAACCTAGGCTCCTCTAAACAGAAACCTCAGGCTCTTTAAACAACATCACACTGAGAAAACCTCCCCTTCATGTGTGAACTGGGATGGGAATAAGACTTATCTCCTTCCACAGCTGGGAGAAGAAAATGAGAATGCACATGTCTGAGATTCCTTGGGCCGCCATCACAGATTTCCACAAACTTGGCAGCTTAAAGCAATGGCAGTCTCTTACCTCCCAGCTCTGGAGGCCAGAAGCCTCAGGCTGGTCGGGCCATGCTCTTGGGGAAGGCTCCGGGGAGAGCCCTTGCTTGCCTCTCAGCTTCTGCTGGCTCACAGCGCTCCTTGACTTGTAGCTGCCTCCCCCAGGCTCTGCTCAGTTGTCACATGGCCGCCTTCTCCCCGTGTGTCTGAACCTGTGGTCCCTCCTCTTCCTATAAGGGACCCGTCATGTTGGACTTAGGGCCAACCCTAATCCAGTATAACCTCCTCTTGATTGCACCTGCAAAGACCCTATTTCCAAATAAGCTCACATCCACGGGTACCAGGCTTAAGACTTCAACATACCTTTTGGGAGACACAATTCAACCCACTGGGGTACATAATTTTTTTTTTTTAGGAGGTACCGGGGATTGAACCCAGGGCCTTGTACATGCGAAGCAGGTGGTACTCAACCACTGAGCTACATCTGCTCCCCAATGAGAGCTGGTTTTGTCGTTTGTTTGTTTTAGGAGGTGCTAGCGATTGAACCTTGTACATGGGAAGCAGGTGCTCAGCCACTTGAGCTACATCCGTTCCCCACATAAATTTGTCTTTTAATGGAAAAGAGAATTCCATAATGCTGGTAGATAAAACAGCTTTGCCTTATCCCACCAATGCCCAAACCTCTTTCTTCATCATATCCACCCACTTTAATGCTTTCAATATTAAAACTGGACAAACATTTGATTTTTTCATGAGCTATAATTTCATGTAGTTGTACAGCTGTGATATAATCCTGTCTTTATAATGGCCCATGTTTTCCAACCTCATCCAGATCCCCTTTAAAACCAGAAGGAGCTTTTTGACTCTTCAAATGGAGTCTACCTAATGCTGTTTATCTTCTCTAATATAAATAGACCCTTTGAACTAAGGCCCTCTCCCAAGCTCTCCGAATGAGATAAAAACACACCTTTCGTTTTCCACCAATAAGATGGACAGACTGAAACACAGACAGACGTTCCCTTTGGTAAATCATGTGTGTTCACAAGTGGGGTTAATAATAGTCAAGTGTACAAAATCTGTTGGAAACAAACCCACAAAGTTCTTGCCTTTAATAAGCCCCAAGGTGTCAGTTTTCTATTCTTTCTGCTTCCACGGGACACGGTATCTGTGGGAGGGAGAGGAAGGGCTGCCGGGCAGGCCATCATCGGTGCCGCATTGCTAGGTACCATTTACTCTGCCACCCGGGTGTCTCTTAGAATCAGACAACCTGCTTCTGCTTTCTAACCAGTTGAGCAGTCTGGAACTTCCAAAGGTGCTGCAATTCCTGAGCCTTGAATTCTCAGGCTAAACTGCTTTGAAAAAAAAAAAACTTATTGCGTGATGCAATAAGCCATGCTCTCATGTGCTGGCAGTTGCTATGTCAGTGTTCCTAGCAATCTGTGGATCCCTCTCTTTTCACCACCTTACTTAATTTTTCTCCATGATTGTGCTACAGTTATTGCTCTAGTGAATTTCTGCAGGGGAAGGGATTGGGGAGGCACCTGGATTCCCAAAGGACGGGCTGCTGGGACTTTCCATCACAACCAAAACATTCCTGAGGATTCTATTGTATTGATGGAGCTAATCCCAGGCCAGGGACAGCAGAGGCAACCAAAAGTGAGTGCACATTTTCCATAACTGGAAGGGTAAGTAGAGAAGGCAGAGCCTAAGGAAATGGGAAGGGAGTAGAGTCACAGCTCTCCCAAAAGCCTTCTTAGGGAGAATAAACGAAAGGCCACACGGCGCTTACGCCTCTGCTGGAAACAGCCGCAGCCAGGACACCTCGTCAAGCTGAACGGTGGGGTGATTACAGAGCACTGCCTTCTTCAGGGGAGTTTGTTGTTATCGTGGCTGTGTTATTATGCTTAATTATTCATCACCATTTTTCTCCATTATTGAGATTATTGATAATGTCATTTTTTTGCCCTGTAATAAAGCCACTTCCCTTGATCAGTCATTGTTTATTTTCTGCGGGGCGAGGGAGATAATTGTTTTTCATTCTTTTCTGCAGGCACTGGGGGGGTACCGGGACAGGAAACGCTCCCTGGTGCCCTGCGCACAGCAGCATGGTACCTGAGGAGCGCTCAGCAGGCCTGGCCCATCCAGCTGACCTTCTGGCAGCTGACGGTGGGTGGATTTCAGGAAGGAGGAGGGAACCTGTGAGAGGACTGAGCCCAGGAGGACCCATCTTGCTGTTTCAAGTCATAAAATGAGTTGTAAAACCTGAGAGATAAAGTTGTTAACTATTTGCCATTGCCCTGGAAAAACCTCTCCCCCATTCCTCTCAAGTCTTACTTAGCTGGCTATCATGTGAAGCAGTTTATCTTACAATAGCTGCCTGGGGAATCTATTGAAAGTCTAAAAAGTAGAGCAAACTTGGGGTGCAAAGTCCTCATTTTGCTAATGAGAATATTGAGCCTCAGAGAGGTTCAGTGCCCTACTCAGGATCATGCAGCAAGAAAGCCAAGCCTGAGGGAGAGCCCCAGCAGAGCCCAGCCCAGCCGCAGCCTGTCATTGTATGCCACTGGGATTTCGTGGTGCTTTGTTGTGCAGCAATAGCTAAACGATGGAAAAGAGGCTTGATTTCTTCTTCTCACTTTTTTCTTTTTTGCTTCTTCCTGGAATAGACCAGATCAAGGGTGGAACCACTTGATTACTTCATGGCTGTTCTCTGATTGAATAAAAGTCTGTCAAATGCCCATTCCCTTAATGGCTCTTTTAAGTTCTCACCAAGGGCTATTGCCTCCTCAGTCTTCACTAAGGAAAATGAGGATGCTCTGTTCACATAGTTGTGGGCTTTTCTGAGAACAGATAGAGCATTGTCCTGGGAAGAGAGCTTTTCTGAAGGAGAGGATGTTGGAAGGAACCTAATTACGCATGTCTTGTAAGTGCGAATTGGCTCTGCTTTGGGATGGGTTGGACCACTCACCCACTCCACAAATACTTAACAAGTTCAGGTTGACAAAGGGTTAGAACAAGTGGGTGAGCTGAGGGAGGAGTGGGAGACAGATTGGGTTGAAATTTTTAGCTTGGAAAATTGGAAGAATAGAGAAGGCATTACCACAAATATTAAGTGACAAAGTGAAAGAGTAGGCAGAATTTTGATGAAGGAAGGAGAAGATGTAGGAGGAAACTTGGTCTCCAAAATTCAGTGGCTCAATAAGGACAGAGGAGCCCGCAAGCGAAACACGGGGTAGCCAGAGAGGTGGGATGAAAACAGAGGTGCTGTGGAGGACAAGGAAAAACAGTAGCTCCAGAAGTGAGAAGGCGTCAACAGCATCCAAAGCTGCTGGGAGATCCAGAAGACCCAGCAGAGGATATCAGTGCATGTGTGACTCATCAGTCTTTAAGAGGGAGAATACTCAAAGTGAAAATATAAGGAAAAAAAGAATGCTTCATTGGGGAAGGGGAGAAAATCATCACTTACTTTTATAAGGGATATGATCTGGGCACTTTCTCTACTGTTTAGGCCCCAGTGAAAACGTGAGAAAATCAGAGCAAAGAAACTCAGCAAAGAAAGACTAGGGCCACCCAGATTGTGATACTCAATCACATTTCCTGTGTCTTTGGAAGGAAAACATTTTGAGTTGGCCAAAAGGTGAACCTGGAGAATCCAGAGGATCTTGCTTTCTTGTGGCTTAAGGGATTGTGTCTTCTAGACCAGGGGCTTTGGGGAATGTTCTCTATGTGACTCTCATTTAATGCCTACATCAGCGTTAACACATATCACTATGCACCAGACAGGCTTCTTCATGAATTACATGTATCAACTCATTGACACTTTTCTATAGAATTGGTATTATTATCCCCTTTTAAAAATTAAGATAATGAAAGATTTCAGTAGAGTTAAGTAATTTTTCCAAGAGTCACACATGAGTAAACAGTCCATCTGGGATTCCAAGCCTTGAGCCCAAAGTCCACGCTCTTTCCCCCATCAAGCTACTTGGTTTAAATGAGGAAAAAAAGCAAAGCAGATCTAGGAAGTGAAATCAGAGAAAACTGTCAAGGTTTAAATTTAATTAATGAGCCAGCTGCACTGTGGCTTATATATGCACATACAGTCTTGTACAAACAGTTCTGTGCTAATATTGGCTAACTCGTAGCAGGTTCTGATGAAGTCATATTGCCAGAAAAATGAAAAAGAAAGGCTGAGACTCTAAAGCCGTGATCTTGATGAGAAAACCTCCTTCCTCAATTTGCTTAAGGTAGAGATGTTTCAAAGCCCTGGGACCCCTGGAGCTCACCTCCCCTGTGCATCTCTTTTTCTCAGTGCATTGACATACGCCTGCTCAGTTTTCATCCTCAGAAACTTGAATATTGGCATGGTCAAAAGACAAAGTCAGAGTCTACCCCTTACCCAGTTATATAACTCGAACTCACTTCGCCTTACGTTTTGTTGAGCCACAGCTAATTTCTACCATGGCTATCTCATAATCATGTTGAAAATTCAATAAACCATATATGTACAAATACTTTGTAAAATGTAAAGTGATGTACAAGTGTTATTATTTTCCTGAATATTCAGATTCCAAGGACTGCTCCTTTCTCCTCAACTCTCACTTTCTTCTCAACTTTCCCCATTACACAGCTGAGTCTCACTGTTTCCCAGAAGGGACAGCTGTGCTCGGTTATGACCACTGTTCACTGCCAAAGATCAGATGGAAAAGCATTATACAGGTATTTTATTGATGCAAAAACCCTGGGAAATCCAGAAGACCTAGTATTCTGGGATACAGAGCTGACAATCTAAGACACACATATTTCTATATTCCACTTGCTCTTAAATCTAGATCTTATAGTCAATGTGATTAAAAATCACACTGTCATAGTTTGGTGGTCTGCAGACCAAATCCAGCTCACCACCTGCTTTTGTACAACCCCGGAGCCAAGAATGTTTTTTACATTTTTCAATAGTTGAAAACAAATTCAAAAGAAAAATAATATTTCATGACAAATGAAAATGATATGAAATTCAAATTTCAGTTTCCAAAAGTAAAGCCTTCATGGAGCACAGCCAGGCCTGTTTGTTTATGTATTTTCTACGGCTGCTGTGTTGCTACGACACAACACTGAGTGATTGTGACAGAGCCCGTATGGGCCACAACGCCTAAAATATTTATTGTCTGGCCCTTTATGGAAAAATTTGCTGACTCCTGTCATTGTTTAATTGGCAGCATTTTATCTTTCTTAGTGGTGACTATGATAACAGTGTATTTTATAACCAGTGGCTTTTTACATTCAAGGAAAGGTGGTAGATGCTCAGTACTAGTTGCTTTTGCTTCAACTTAGCTTTCTTTTACTCTAGGAGCAGCACCTGGTGGCTTGCTCATCTGAGAAAAAATAATCATTAGGCCTGTTCAAGTTCAAGCCCTCCATCCTTATTAACCTGTGTTAGTACAGTAATTATATTAAGAGATTTATTTTTCTAATAACCACAATCCTCATCTACTGCCAAAATCATTATATTCTACAGTCCCTACATTATCCTCTAGCTGTCTTTCAATTAACATTAACCTCCCTAGACTACCCTTTCAGCCAGGAATACAAGAATGTTCCTCTATTACAAGATGTTAAGAATATGGTGATACACAGGAAAAATACAACTAATGTAACATATAGAATATAGTTAACAGTAATATTGTAATATTTTTGTAGCAAAGGCAAAGGAGGAACTATATCAATGCTAAGGGCAAAAAATATATATATATGGGATTTATTTTATGAGATGTGAATATGCTCAGGCACTTTTTCTTTTCATTTTCTTTATTAACAAGGAGACCCTGGTCATGTCATTTACCCAATCTGTGCTCATATATTCCTCTTTCGGAACACTGGAGAAAAAATTGAGTTTGTTTTTAGGATTAAATAAGATAAATGTGCCTGGACAGGATTTTTTAAAGTAACGCTTCCATAGTTTGTTAAGCTGCTTTTTGTCTGTTATTTTGTTTTTTGAAGTTGAAATAATGTTTTTAAAAGAAGAAATTTATTTTTCTAGATACCACCAGAGCACGGTAGCTAGTCACATCTGTTCCAGCTCCTTAGGGTTCATACTCCAGTGTACGGTTTTCAACATGCTGGAGTGGAGGGGCTGGACATCTACCAGAGATGCAGGCTTGGATCTTCCTCTTATTTCTGACTGACGAGTTTGTTCTCTGAGCCTCCCCTGAATACATGAATAACCACTTCACAGAGGTTCTGAGAGGATCACGGGAAGTATATGGGATAATGTACAAGAAATGCTTGCTTCAAATTTGGTCTTCAATTTATATTTGTTCTCTATTCACCTTGACAAAAAAAAAAAAGCTATTTTCATTTTTAACCCATTTATAATCCATATTAATGCATCCATAATATGCCTTTAAGCAAGAGTATTGTAGCTAGTCTAACCATTCCCATATTGTTGGGACTTTAGGTTGTTAAAAAATTTTGCTAGCAAACAGGGGGAATTCAATACTAGTTAAGAAATGGGTAACTCAGCAAAGAGGATCTTTGTCTATTCAACAGAGTTTCCAGTTGGACTAGATAGGAGACGCCTGGTGGGTAAAGGAGATGCCATCCCTTTGAGTTAACTGCCTTGTATCTGGGCTTGGAGAATAGTTTTCATGAACTCCTGAGAACAGAGCTGGAAGCTAGCAGCTGGGGTTCAAACACAGATAGGCAAATCTCAGACTTTCTAGTGTCCAGTTCCCTAGGTCTGCTGGGGAAGAAGCCTGGTGTCCTCGTCTGTAACTACAGGGTGTTTTTAAACTCTGTGATAATGGGAAGCACATCATGGCAAAAACGGTAAGTGTAAAATACCTACTGTGTGCAGTGGTAATCTATACCACCCTAATTTTGTTTGAAGTGGGGGAAAAAAACTTAACATAACCATTAAATACATATTTTTGCACTAAGATGAATTTACAAATTGCAGAAGTGAAGTTGAATAGCAAAACACTTTGCTGTTGCCCATGAGTCACGTTCCTTGACGTTCATCCATGGATGCTCTAGCAGTCCTTATGTGCTGTCCCTGAGAATGAAGGAGCCTGCCTTAAAGAAGGAGCAGCTGGCCACTAAGGAATGCCAAGACGAATTGTCCGGGATCAGGCTGGGAGAGCTCAGGAGAACCCCAGGTCTCTATTTCTCCTTGGGAGACCTGTCTCGTTTTGTTTTGTTTTTGGCATATCAGGAACAGCTTAGAAGGGTTTCTGTGGAGTTTGAGCTTCTCCCCATATTCTGTCCCCCAAGCTCTTTACCCACAAAGGACATTGTCCTTTTTTTCAGCATAAGATGGACCCAATGCTTGGACATTTAAACAAGACTCATTTTTTAACTACCTAGAGGTAATTTTTTCCTTTCTTATATTTATTCATAGCTTCCTGATTTCTTTTTAACATAATTTCTGCTAATCCTCCTTGTGCTTCCTTTCAACGCCTTAATTTTTTCCTGCTTAGTGAGTAATTCCTACTAATCCTTAGTTTTATCTATTTGTACATTTTAAATTTTTATCTTATGGGTTTAAGTATTTTATCTCCTTCTTTAATCATCTACAGATTAATAATTTTAATGATCCACCCTCTTACCTTTTATTTTAAATCTCATTAGTTTAATCTTATTTGCAAAGCCAACATTTCATTTTCTTGGAATTTTAATTCTCTTATATCAACTTTTACTTTTTTCTTTTTTCTCTTTTCTC
>JAQZBX010085137.1:0-13167 GCA_029593785.1 Cabassous unicinctus | reverse complement strand
AAGACCAAGTGGAAAGAAACCCTACATATGTAAGGAATGGAGGAAAGTCTTCAGTATCAGATCAAATCTCTCTAACCATGGTAAAATTCGTAATGAAGTGAAACCCTATATATGTCAGGAATGTAGAATAGCCTTCAGCCAGAGGTAGTATCTCATTAAACATTACAACATTCATACTGGAGAGAAACCCTGCGAATGTAATGTGAATCTCCAAAGAATCTCCACCTCCAGTCTGTGCAGCTTGTAGCCAATCTTTTAAGGAAGTAGGTATGCCTGTGCAATTCGGGACGTCTTTCTCCTCTTGGAAAAGTTCACTTACAGTTTCTTCTTATATCTGCTCCTCCCACATCTTCTTCCACACTCATCTATGTTCAATTTTTATCACTAACTTATTTATCAGAATTCAAGATTTCTCTTAGTTTATGTAAAGGTGGGCATTCCACTTATTTCAAATTATACTGGATGTTTTCATTGGTTCTTCAATCCATTACATTCTGGGTAAGCATATAAAAAAACTACCATGTTAAAAATAATGCTGTCCATATTTGTAGCATTTCCTTATAAGGCACCCCAACGATTAATATTTTTTTCAGATTCTTCACCTGATTATGATGTGGATTCAAGTATAACAGCCACTGAACTACTGTGACCTGCATTCTACTTCACTCCCATTTTCCTAATTATTTTAAATCAGGAATGATCCTTTCATAATTAGACAATATACATCTAATCTCATGTATTTTAAGAAGTTAGAAAACTTATTTACATTCTTAAGTTGTACTCCAATATTTTTGTCATATGTGGTATGGTGTGGGAGAGATGAAACTAGGGAATGCCTGTATTTACAAAAGAAATGTGTACCCAAAAGAATCTGCCAAAGGAGATAATTCTGAGGAAGGAAGAATGGGGGTTGAGGCTAGAGAAAGAATTTTGGTGTTTGCCGTAACACACATAAATTATTTTTATATTCTTTGCATGGATAATTTGGTTATAATTCAAAAGAAATTATGAAAATAGTACACAATGAAATCATGCAAAGTGGTTGATTTGAACATATTGATTTGTATCTGTAACATTACTCGAGGGGACTTCCCCTCAACCTTTTGAAATATAGCCACCCATAAAGGAAAAGTGCTCACTCCCTTCGGTCCCTTAACCAGCTGCCTGGACCGGTGGAGACCTCCCTCAGTAAGAGTGAGCACGGTGTCCAAAGAGCAGTTACTCGACCATGTGAAGACCACACTGTTCTCTACACATATCCAGTTAGAGGGCTGTTAGCACAACAGCAGAAGAAAGACTTCCTGCTCCTTACTTCCCAGTGAAGACCGGCTAGAGTGACTCACATCGCTAACTGAGGCTGTGAGTGCTGAGCAGGCCTTTCTCTCAGTTCTCCTTTAGAGATCCAGAAACTCTGATTATGGTTTTCATTGGGGCTCTAAGAGTTTGGTTCCCAAACAGGATATTCCCTCTCTGGCTTAGGGGAACTGCAGTGAACACATGTTACATTCCACCTTCCTTCAGTTTTTCATGAGTTTTTCCCATCACACCCCTCTGTTCCTTTTGGGTTTGAATAGGCCTGCATCATTCCCAACAATGGTAAAAATGTGTTGAAAATTAAATATTTAATTAGTCTGAGAAATATCTGGCATCTGCACCGTTTGAGGTTTTCTGCAGACCGCACAACCTAACTTCTATTCTTGTCAGCCCTAGGTCCCAGGATTTTTGGGATTCCTGTACTATTTATTAGGGTCACTAGCCTAATGGTGCTCATTCTGGTGATGTTATTGCTGTAGCCAATGCTGTAATGTGAATTTTGACATTTCCTTCCTGACACCAACAGGATTCATCTTGGCATTGCTCTTTCTTTAATTGCCACAAGATTGCAGAAGTTGAATGTAGAACTGGAAGCAGGAGACCTGAACCTGTTTCTTAGAACCAGGAGGGGTAGAGTAAGAGGATGCTCCTCAGAGGGTCAATGCTGGAGGCCAAGGGAAGCAGGTAATGGCAAAAGGAGCAGGAGCAGAAAGTCTCCTCTCTGTGCCCTGACTCCTCTGAGGCACAAGACACCATGTCCCATGGATTTATCTGCCTGTGCCCACCTGACCAACCCCTGCTTGGGGCACATACATCATACTGGAGCATCTGTGACTTTATACTATTCCCCAAACCATGTGACTCTCCTGCCTGACTCCCTGTCTTGCGGAACTTGCTGGCCAAGTGCACTTCCCCCTCCGTCTTACCAGTACTCATTCCCACCTATTATGGGGACACCCAGAGTTTACAGGTGAATTCCCTCGGCAGCAGCATCACACTGCCATTTGGGGACAGGGCAGATCTCCCACCCTGTGTCCTTGGCTGTTTGAGTTTGCCAAGTGTTGCCAATGCAAAATACCAGACATAGGTTGGCTTTTAATGGAATTTATTAGGGTTAAAACTTACAGTTCTGAGGCTGTGAAAATGGCCAAATCAAGTCATCATCAATAATGTTGTCTTAACAAGGGTCAGCTGCTGCTAGACTTCTGCTAAAGCAAAATGTTAGGCCTGCCTGTCTCTCTCTGCCTTCTCCTCCTAACTCATTTTATTCCTTAGCTCAGCAGTGGGCCATCAGACACAATTGCTGACACCTCTCCCTTCTTCTCTGGCCTAGATGTCTTTGGCTTCAATCTGCTCCAAGACTCCAACCTCTGGCCTCTCCCTTAGCCTCTCAGGGTTTCTGTGTGCCTCCACAGCTGTAGGAGATCCTGGAACCCTCTCCTACATGGCAGGGTAAACATGGCAGCATGCTATCTCTGTGTGTTCCATGTATGTAGGACTTCACCACAATGATTGGGTTCCATCCTGGTGCCTGAAATCTAATCAGAGGCCCTTAACTAAACTAAAGCAATCTAATAAAAAGTGACATAAATGAAAGGTCCCTTATTTGAATCTAACCAAAATGTCATACATAAAAAAGGCTAACACACACAGCAATGGGTTAGTAAGAGCAAACTTTTCTGGGATCCACACAAGATTAAAACAAGGACATTAACCCAGGGCAAAGGGGTCACAAGGGGTCTCCTAATTCCAGTAGAAATGGGAACTCATGAAGCAGTGGCTGTACTTTGGGTGTGGCCATCATTGAGCAAAATGTGGGGCAGACCACAATTGCACTGGTCTCTAAAATGGTACCAAGAAGAACTCAATATACTGTGCATTCTCCACCAAATTTCAACTCCAAAATCACACGTATAACTCAGAGAGTTGTGCCATTATTCCCATGCCCAGTGACAGAGTGCACAGATTTTGCCTGGGGGATAGGGGTCCAGGAAGCAGGCTGTGAAACTGAAAGCCAATAATTTCTTCTCCAAAGAACTGATTTCATTTACAACAGAATGGATAAATTCAATCCTAATTGTGCTCTCAACAGCAGTGGAGATTGTCGAGGGCATGAGATTTAATTAATCTCAATCCTTCAGGAAGAACTGAAATAAAAACATTTAAACATGAGTAAAATCTAATAAAGTTAGCTAGAGGCAGCTCAATTTAAAAGAAATGTAAAATATAATTCTTCAGGGAAAGAAAATAAACTCAGAAGGTTCAAGATTCAGGATGGTTTGAAGAACAATATTTGTTATTTAAACTCATATATTTCATGACTATTGAGTGGATAAAGTAATAATGATATCCGTGGCCTAGGACATCAATAAAGTGTTAAAATACACCACAAAATAATAAATAGCATAAGATGGGTAAATGGATAAGTAGCAGTTTGATATCTTTAAGAATTCCAAAAATGGATATTTCATAATGCTTGTAAACGGCTCTGTTAATCTCGGCATGATTAAGTTATGATAATGGCATTGAATTGGCCGCAGTCCATAAGACATTGAGACCTGCCCCTTGGTGGTTGGGGTCTCAAACATAAAAAGAAAAAGCAAAGGACAGAGCTGGAATAGTTTTTGAAGTTAGAGTTCTGATGACCAAACACAGAAGGCCCCAGTGAAAAGAAACAAGCCATTCACCTGACAGTTCACAGCTGGCCTTGTGGAGGACACAGTGGAGCTGAGCCCAGAGAAATGCCACCCTGGGAAGAGAGGAACCCAAGAAACCTGGACCCTGGCAAATGATGGCAGCTGTCTTGCTCCAAGTCGGGGTAACAGACTATTGTGAAGGAAGAAACTTTTGCTTTATAGCCTGGTAACTGTAAGTTTCTACCCCAAATACAAACCCTTTATAAAGACCAACAAATTTCTGGTATTTTGCATCAGCACCCCTTTGGCTAATACAGGATATATAATGATTTAAAATACATTATTTGGCCAGTCAATAAGAAATAATATGTGGTCATTTAGAAAGGCAAGCTAGAATGTTATAATATCCCCAGTAAACTTTAAAGAATACAAAATAGTGCATCTCATCCAAATACATAGAAGAAAAAATATATTGAACAAAAATTGTCAGTCCAAGACAAAGTACTCAGGAATTCCCTGGTTGCCATTTTTGGACTTTGTTCTGGGGCCACTTTACTCGTGCATCTTTGGAAGCTATACGTTTCTTATACTTCAGAAGCCTCAGTGTTCCCGGGTTGATTTATGGGGTGTTGTTTTGTCCCCATCATAAATCAAGTGCTGTATCACTTCTGCATTTCCTAGTTATGAGGTCACCAAACTGGATGTGATGTTCATTTGAAGCAAAAGAGCTATGAATGATAGAACAAATAAAAAGGAGATATTGTTGTGCTTCCCAAATGTACACTTAGATGATTGATATTGGATCTTTCCAATTTTCTAATGCATGCATTCAATGCTATAAGTTCCCTCTAAGAAATGCCTTTGCTACACCCCACAAACTATGAAGAAGCATAGGACATGAAGAAGTAGAAAGATACACATAACAAAAGGCTTTTGAATGAAGCTATATCCACTTCCACAACAGTACAGACTTAAGATGAAAGCAGAGAAAGTAAGAAAGCTGGGAAAATATTTTCTCTGACTTCAAGCATTGTTACCTCAAAATAACACTTCTATGAATATAACTTCACTTTGAAGGAATTTGCATCAAGCTTACATAAGCATGAGGGAATGTGTAAGGAAAAAAAAATGGAAGACAATGAGTTTGCCAGTTTGCCCTACATGGTAATCCTCCACTTGAAGTGTAATGACTGTGAAGGTTTCTTGGAAATTCAACCTCATGTGATACCTGAGAATTAATCCTTCAGAGAAAGCATTTGGGATTTCATGAATTTTGGAAACCTAGAGTCACATCAATGAAATATGCAGAAATAAAACCCTGTATATGTAAGGAATATTGGAAATCCTTAAACCAGGCATTATATCTCATTGAGCATGAAATATTCATACATTTGTTAGTATTGTAATGAACATGGGAATGTTTCCATCTGAAAGAAAACCTCATGGAAAATGAGAAAACTCAAACTAGAGAGAAACCATATGAGTGTTCTGAATGTAGTCTGCTTTTTACAGTCATTTTTTACTCCTCATTTTAAAAGCCATACAGGGGAACATGCAAGGAACTGTAATACATGTTGGAATATTTTCAACCTGACAGAAAACCTCTTTATTCATCGGAAAATTCTTACTGAAGAGAAATCATATATATGTGGGAGTGCTTTATTCAAATGTCAAGTAAGAGATACAACAGATTTCCTACTGCAAAGAAACCCTATGCATGTAAGGCATGTGAAAATGCCTTTAGGTACAAATCATACCTCACAGAACATGAAGAAACCTTATAGTGGACAGAAACAAAATGAATGTAAAGAATGCAGAAAAGCCTTCAGCCAAAAGCAATAATTCCATAAGCACTAGAGCATTCATTCTGGAGAAAAACCCTATGTATGCAATGAATGTGGAAAAGCCTTCAAGCAGAAGGAAAACCTCATTAACCATATGATAATACATACTGGAGAGAAAATCTATGAATGTGATGGATGTGGGAAAGCTTTCATTCAGAAATCAAGACACATTACAAATCAGAGAATACAACTTGGAAAAACCCTATATATGAAAGAAATCTGAGAAAGCCTTCAGTAGAAAATCAAATCTCCCTGACCATGAGTAAATTCATAGGGGAGGGAAACACTATACATGTAAGGAATGTGGCATAGTCTTCAGTCAGAGGCAGTATCTCACTTAAACTTACAACATTCATATTGGAAAGAAATCCTGAGATTGTAATGCATGTGAATCTCCAAAGAATCTCCACCTCCCATCTGTGCAACTTGTTGCCAAACTTTTAAGGAAGCAGCTGTGACTGTGCAATTCAGGATGTCTTTCTCTTCTTGGAAAAGGGCACTTGCAGTTTCCTCTGAGATCTACTCCTCCCAACTCTACTTCCACACTCATCTGTTTTCAATTTGTTACCACTAATTTATGCATGGGAATTCGAGATTTCTCTTAGTTTATGCAAAGATGGTCTTTCCACTCACTTCATATTATCCTGGTTGTTTTCACTGGTTCTTCAATCCATTACATTCTGGGTAAGCATTTAAAAAATTACCATTTTAAAAATAATGCTGCCCATTATTGTAGCATTTTCTTATAAGTCACCTGAACCAACTATATTTTTTCAGATTCTTCACCAACTCCTGATGTGTATTCCAGTTTAACAGCCACTGAACTACAGTGTCCTGCTTTCTACTTAACTCCAATTTTCCCTATTATTTTAAATCTGAAATGATCTTTTCATATTTAGATGATATATATCTAATCTCAAATATTTTAAGAAGTTAGGAAATTTATTCATATTCTTAAGTTGTAATCCAAAATTTTTCTCATATGATAGGGTATGGGATGGATGAAACTAGAGAATGCATGCATTTACAAACAGAAATGTGTACCCAAAAGAATCTGCCAATGCAGATAATTCTGAGGAAGGAGGAATGAGAGTTGTGGCTAGAGAATGAATTTTGCTGTTTGTTATAACAGACATAAATAATTTTTTTAAATTTTTTATTTGAAAAATGAAATATAGATATGTATGCATTCATGTATATTTGCTTACATAAATGTAATTTTTTTCATATATATTTTAAAAATGCTTAGATTACATAAATGTTACACAAAAATTACAGGGATTCCCATGGTCTGCACCTCCCATACCTCCCATAACATCTCACATAAAATCTCACATAAACTACCGTTAAGTCCACTCTAGTCCAAAGCTCTTCCCCCAATCCTGAGGGGACTGCAATGGTGATGTCCACTCCCTCTCCAAGTGAGAGTGGGCTTATATCCCATGAATTTGGTGGGTGGGATTATCCTGCCTTCAGGTGCAGGCTCTCTCCAATCCCTGGGATGGCTGTTGTCCATCATCATGATCTCCTCACCAGGTGACTTGGGTGAGTCCATTGACCTGTAGCTTAGGTGTTGCAGCTCCACCAAGGTTCCAGGCACAGCTGGCACATAGGTGGGCCAGAGGCTCCAGTCTCTGGAAGTACACCTACAAATTTCAGCCTCACATATAGGTTTGAATAGAAGGAACTGATGGACCATGTGCAGAGAGGACTTCCTTGAGTCCTACTCTGTCACTTTCAGAAGCACAGATTCCAAAGTAGAGCCCAATGATAAGGCATCAATCTCTGGGGCTATCCTCCCTTATATAGGACCTTGGTGTCTCCAGAGCTCTCAGGAGTCCCTCTGTGTGGGTGATATCCACTTTGGTGTTCTATGAGATCCTACTGTGGTGTCTGTAAGTGTTACCTCTGGGATGACCTCCCGACTTCTTTGAAGTCTCTTAGACACATTAACTCATTTGTCTTTACCTTTTCCCCCTTTTATTCAAGGTTTTTTTTCCAGTTGTGTTTCCAGTTGTCACTTGGTATTAGTCCCTCGTTGCCAGGAGACTCATCGCTGGGAGTCATGTACCACATTGGGGGCAAGGTAATGCATTCATATGCTGAGTTTGGCTTAGAGAGTGGCCACATTTGAGCAACAAGGGGCTCTCAGGTGGCAAATCTTAGGCACCCCATAATAGTAGGCCATGTTTCAATTATAATTGAATAGACTCATAAGACTAGTCATCCATAACAAGAACCCAATAGCAGGCCATCCCCTTTTGCCAGACACTACCCCTTCACTTGGGGGTGGTTGCTGCTCCCTTGAAGAATGTGGCAGAGCTCTCCAGACTGGGAATTCAGTATCTCCTCATTTATTGAGTGATTGTCTACCCACCGTGACCATGCCTCATCCCCTGATAATTTGAACAAATTTATATATCTTTCATGTGTATTCAGATGAACTTACTCTATGAATCCCCACTCCCAGACACCCCCAATGAATGATGCTCTACGGACCCCATTGTAGCCCTTCTGTGAGATAAACCATCCTTGAAGATGAAGCCCATATAATAAGCAAATACAGTTAATAGGAAAATGAAATAGTAGTGATAAGGTTAAAGGCAAGAGATAAAATCAAGGAAATTCAGAAAAAAGGAACTGCACGAGAAGTTATAAACCACCCTCCCTATCTAAGAAAACACTGTCAGAGGAGCCAGGACAAAGGCTCCTCCCCCACAGCCATGAAGATAAAAATTCTGGCTGACCGGCCCCAGGGTGGCGGTGGCCTCCTCCTAAGTCTTGCCGAAAAGAAGCCACGTTCTCAAGGCCCAGCAGCGGCAGGACCCTGGAAATGAACTCCAGGTGTTTCCGGGGCGGGCAGCACCCCCTGCAGGCTCGCCGTGCGCACGGCAGGGCGGGAAGTGCCAGGCTCCCAGTGTTCCCCGCTTTCTACCCTCTGGATGAATCTATGCGGGGGTGCCCAGATTCCTCAGTGCAGCGACCAGCTGGGTGAAACAGCCCCTCAGGACAGTTCCCAGGGAAGGCATCAGGAAGGAAGGAACCACAGAAGGACCAGGAGTGGGGCAACTCTGCCCACATCAGGCCTCTGAAGCTGCAGGCTCCTATTCCCACCCCCACCCTTCTGTCAATTCCTGGGTGAAGCTCAGGATGCATCACAATGCGTTTCTCTGTGGTCTAATGTGATTCCCCCTGGAGGCACCGCCTGGCTGAGTCCTCCCTTCCTCCATCCTGCCCATCTTTGCCCCATGCAGGCAGCAGATGGCGTCAGTGTGTTTCTGAATTAATGGGGCTCAGTTGGGATCACCTGTCCAGAATCACACCACCAGGTGGAAGTGGAAACGACCCAACTCAGTGTTTCCAGTCCAGGGCTCAGTGAGCTGCAAGTGTGGCAGAAGCCCAACAGGTACTGCCTAAGAAGGGGTGGTGGGAGGTTGAGGCCCCTCCTCCAGCATTTTTTCCTTTTGAACCTTCTCCCAAGGAATCCCTGCCAAGTTGTCACTGTGTGTGGGAGGGGAGGGGGCCCTTGACAACCTTCCATCTGAGCTCAGGGGGAAATGCGCCATGGTATATGTAAAGAAATACTGATAGTAAACTGAAAAAAGCAACATTTCTGACAGTTTTGTTTTATGTGTATGCTCCCTAAACTTAGACAGATTTTCTGATCAAATATGCTAATATTACATCTACAAAGCATTTAAAATGAAAAAAAGAAAATTGCATTCACATTTAACTTAATTGTCATTGTCCTGACATGTTGGATTTTTATGGCAATTGTGAGTAAAATGTTTAGAGATAATTTCCAAAATCATTTTGGTAACTTAAGTATGTAAAGTATATAGAATTATCTTTTATTAAGGGAAAAGAAAGTAATTTGTCCTATAATAAATAACTAATTAAAATGAAGAAAATGTGGGAAAAAACCTTTACAAGTATAAAGAGTACAGAAGGATTGCAGAAAAGGAATATTTTTTAGTCAAAGTTGGATGATTTAATAGGACTATCTAGAAAATTTTTAAAGCCTTATAAAAAATCATAACAATGCAAAACTAAAATTTGGACATTGACGATGCAGAGTAGGGAATGGGAGGCTGCTCTCCTCAAGAAATTGCAGAAGGGAAGCTGCAGGACTGTGGGGACACTTGGAAAGGGAAAATAGAGAGGGGGAACCCAGTTGGCTGGGGGAAAGGGAAGCTTGGGAGATAAGGCACACAAGCAAGCACACAGCCAGCTGAAAGGGAGAGGGAATCCATGGAAGTGATTTGCCTGGAAGACCAGCATTCAGTCAGCTCCAAGATAAAGTTGTGAGTGGGGTTGAGAGTGCTGGAATATGATGGTTAGCAGGTAGGGGAGTTGGACTGGAATATTTATGGAACTGGAGGTGGGGCGGTTAGAGAAATGAACAGGTGAACTCTGGGGATTTGTAGGCCTATGGTTGAAATTGCAAGTGTGAGAATGTTCTTTGGCAAATATGGTGGGAGAGAGTCTCTGGTGCAGGGTGTAAGTAATTGGGAGATAGGTGGGAAAGGGTAAACCTGGGGCATCATTTGATGGAATATGAATGTGCTCATGTGTTTATGGGGTATCTCAGTGGGTGGAGACCCATACAATAAACAACAAACTATTAATTTCCCATCCTGGAGAGTCTTCCTACATTCTCAAATAGATGGAAAAGAATCTCTTGTGTACATAAGCAATGCCTAATAGAAGAAGGCAAACCAGTTTGCCAACCCCTCAATATTAATGCATATAACTATGGATGTTATTCATGAAAACATGAAACTCATTGGTTACCATAGGATCCAAGGGGAGTGAGAGAAAAATAGATGGAATATAGGACATTTTTAGAGCACTCAAATTGTTTTGCATAATTTTGCAATGATGAATACAGGTCATTATACTTTTTGTCAAAACCTATAAAATTATATAGTGCAAACTGTAAACCATAACATAAACTATTGAACATGTTAAGCAGCAATGCTTCAATATGTGTTCATCAATTGGAACAAATGTACATACTCATGTTAGATGTTATTAAAAGGGGAAATGTGAGGGGGGAAGGAATATATTAGAATCCCCTCTATTTTCAATGTGACTTTTCTGTAAACTAAAGCTTCTTTGAAAATAAAGTGAAAAAATGTAAGAAGATACAGAAGAAATTCTAAACCTACATAAAAGGTAACATTTCTTATCAGATGAAAGCCACAATGCAAGAAATATTTTTGGCTTCATTTATTAGGAGGTTTTGGATTACAGAAAAGTTACAACTAAGGAAGGGAGGATCACTGGTGGAAAGTATTAGTGTTGAGGCATGTGTGGGGAAGGATGCATTTGGGGCATGCCTCTATGGAATATAAATGTGTTCATGTGGTCATAGGATGTTATCTCAGTGGGCAGAGATCCACATAGTAATAAAAAAAATATTAAGTTCCCATCCTGGGGAGTACTGCTACATTCCCTAACAGAGTGGCAAGAATCTCTACAGTACATGGGCAGTGCCTAGCCAAAAAGGACAGACCAATACACCAGGCCCTTGATATCAATGCTTGTACTACTGAAGCATATACTTGTAAAATTGAAACTTTTTCTAGTGTGGCAGTTTGAGATTATTTCAGAATTCCCAAAAGACCATATTTGTTAATGAATCTGTTCCTCTAGTTATGATACCCTTTTATTGTGTTAAATTCAGTTGAGAGGCCTTTGATTAGATCACCTGTTAAAATCACTTTGAGGGCTTTTTTTTATTTGACTACATCACTAAGGTATGACTCAGGTTGAATCCCCACTCCCTGCTGGGTCTGATATAAACAGACACTCAAGCAGACACATGGAAAGAGAGAGAGCTCTGTCATTTTTGAACTTGAGGTGCTGAGGAAAGATGAGCCATTAACCTGATACTTTGCAGCTGACCTTGGGAAGGGACCAGAGCAGCTCAGACTGATACTGAAGGCCTGGAAAGAAATGAGCCCTATGCCAGGAGAGAGAAAACTGGAAGCCCAGAGGGGAAGGAGGGACCAGGCAGAGGACAGCAAGCATCTTGTTTCACCACATGGCAACTGACTTTGGTGAGAAATCAACCTTGAGTTGGACATTTTATGGCCTTGTAAATGTAAGCTTTTACCCCAATTAAATACTCTTTATAAAACTGAACAGATTTCTGTTACTTTGCATCAGCACTCCATTGGCAGTCTAATACCCCTAGTAATATATATTGCCTAACAGTTATCTCCTGAAAACCAACTTGATACTCAATTATGGCCTCTCGCTAAACCAAACTCAACATATGAACTCACTGCTTTCCCCACAGTGTGGGACATGATTTCCAAAGATAGGCCTCCCTGACACCACAAAGATGGATTATTAACAAGTAGCAACAATGCATTTGGAAAAAGACCTTGAACAAAAGGGACAAATATTAAATACAAATGAGTTTTTATGGCTAATAGATTTCAAAATGAGTCAGGAGATCATTCCATAGGGTTTGCCTATGCATGACTCAGCAGGATCTCACTGACTGCCAGAGTAAATGATGCAAGGGTGCTCCCAAGGGCTCTAGAGACATCTGGACACAATAGGCAGGGTAGACAACACAGGAAATCATCACCCTATTCGTGGACCTTAACTTGGAATTAAACTATCTCCCCAATACAATAGAGTTAGACTCATTTATAATTTCCCTATATATGGTTTTCTGCCCCTTTTATTTGAACCTAAAATTACCACTATAGTGATTAAATATATTTCCCAGCAACTTACATCTTCTGTCTGTTCATTTGCCAGTTGAGCCCTGAATCTCATTAGAGTTGCAGCCAACACCTACTCTTCAGTTCATCAGACTAACCCAAGACAACAAACGAAATGGTGATGATGGATAATACTCCTCCCAAAAGAACAGAGAGTATCTACAACTGCAAGCAACACAGTTCCATCCATCTTCCCATGGGATCTAAGATCCCTCTCAATCTGAAACAGAGTGGGCCTCACTATTCCAAAATCTTCAAGATTGAGGAATGAACAAACATAAAGGGAGAATGCAACTATGGATCAAAGTAGACTTATTATTTTAGTAATGGAAGAAGTTGTAATATGGATATAAAAATTGTGATCACCAGAGTTTCTTAGGGGAGGAAGAGTAAGTAAAGGTGTAACATGGGGCATTTTGGGGACACTGGAATTGTTCAGCATGATATTGCAATGATGTATGCAGGCCATTATACATTTTGTCAAAATCTTTAAAATTGTACAGTATAAAGTGTAAACTATAATGTAAACTATAGGCCATGGCTAGTAGCAATACTTAAATATTTGTACATCAATTGTAACAAATGTACCACACTATATATGTTATAAATAGAGAAATGTGAGAGACAGAG
>JAQZBX010085136.1:0-13166 GCA_029593785.1 Cabassous unicinctus | reverse complement strand
CCACACCTGCTTCCCGATGACCTTGCATCTTGAACTGTAGGGTACTGCATTGACTCCAGGTGTCTTCTCCCACCTTGCAGGGATGGTTTCTACCCTCGCACTGTTTTTAAATTACTGTTAAGTATTGATCAGTTGGTCTCTACATTAAATGTGTAGATCTGGTAAGCTGGTTTATTTTCCTTGCCAAGGCAGTAGTCCTTCTGCAGCATTCCTGCCAGGCCCCAAGCCTCTATTTGTGTCCTTTGTCCAGGAGGCACGTGTTGTGTTGTTGGACAGCTCCAATTGTTGTAAGTATCCTTATAGATTTCACCCATTTGTACTTAGTCATATTTGTCCTTGTATGTGATGAGCCCTGTAGTATTTGAATATGATTCTTGTATGCTTTCTCAATTAACCATGTACCTAGTAGAAGAGCTACATTGCCGCCCTCTAAATATGTACTCTCATTTCAATGCCACACTCCAGAGATGTTCATCAGCGTGATAGTCTTAATAGGAAGAACTTATTATGTGTGAAGTACTTTCCTGTATCTTTTACATATCAGGGGTAATCTCTTATCTGCAATTTCAAATCCCCAAAGATCTGAAAACCAAACTTTTCATAACTCCTTTGAAACTGACCTGAACTGAATAGGACTATTTGTAATCATCACACTGTGTGTGAACAGTTCCATGTTTTTGCTGAAGAAATATCAGTGTGTTTGATTACAGGGTACTCCCCTTACCTCAGGAGGAATGTTATATAATTGCACCATTTTTCCTTTCTAAAAATTGAAAAAAATTGACTTCTGAAACACATCTGGTCCCAAAAGTTTTTCGATGAGAAATTGTAGGTCTGTGTTAACATTCTTCACTCTCCAACAATTCTATGATGTAGGTGGTATTATTTCCTCTATTTTACAGATGAAGAAATCCATCCAAAGAGAGGTTGAAGAACTTACCTGAGGTCTCCCAGGTAGAAATACCACAACTGGATTCAACACTCAGCCAGAGCCTGTGCCTAGAGCCCCTGGGCTATACTGTTTCTCAGAAGACTGTATGAAAAGCACACCCATCTCTTTTCTGTTTTATGGGACCAAATGGTTTAGTCTTCACCATTCAGTCTACAAAGGCATAGGACTCTCAAATTACAGAGCTGAAAAAAACTTTTGAAGCTGTTTTACTTTCATGGCTGCTAAAACAAATACCATACAGGCTCCCACATGGGAGGTCCTGGGTTCGGTTCTTGGTACCTCCTAAAAAAATAAAAGCAAACAGCAGGCAAAACAAACGAAAAAACCAACTCAGGGAAGCTGATGTAGCTCAGTGGTTGAGTACCAGCTTCCCATATACGAGGTCCTGGGTTCAATCCCCAACCCCCAGGACCTCAAAAAACAAAAACAAAAACAAAAAAACCAAATACCATACAATGGGTTGACTTAACAGGAATTCACTGACTCATACTTTTCAGACCAGGAAAAGTCCAAAATTGAGGTATCAGCAGGGGAAATGCTTTATCCCTGAAGACGCATTCTTGGGCTGGCTACTGGCGATCCTTGGGGTTCCTTGGATTTTCCATCACATGGTAGTGTCCTCTCTTTTCTCCTCTGGGTTCTGTTGTACCCTGCTTCTAGCTTCTTATGGTTTCCTCTCCATATGACTTTTACTCTGCATATGAAGGACTCTAGTAATCTGGCTTACAGCCCAACCAGATTCAGTGGGGCCACATATTAACTGAAGTAACATCTTGAGGAGATGCTATTTACAATAGGCCTGCACCGCCAGAATGCGGACCAAAATCAAGAGCGTGCCCAAACTGGAGTGCATAATCAATCCACCACAGTCTCTAAAATAACTCTTTATTTGGCAAAGAAACAAACTAAAATTTAGAGATGAAATGAATTGTCGAGCCTGTGACTCCTGGTACTTAGTTCACTGCTATTTTTATTACAAAGCTTTGTCATATCTTTGATAATACTAAAACATAACTGCTAACCTACTTACCCCTTTCAAAAAAGGAAATAATGTTAGTTTGGCATTTCTAAGTCTTATTTAATCCATGTTGATTACTATTTTCTTCTCCCAAGTACTCTAAAACCATCAGTTTTAATAATAATCTGTTTAGAGAAGTTTGTGACTTCTGAAATTTACCCCATTTATGATATAATTTCACAGAGATTTCCCTTGGGCTCAATTTAAAATGATAGACTCTGATACATAGTGTTATCAGATCCTGTTTTTCCTTTTTTTTTTGTAGTGAAGAAAGGAGCGACTGGAGAGGGAGAAGAGGCAGCAAGAAAGAGGAAGTGGGGAGAGAGAGAGAAAGAGAGGTGTCATAGCGATCACCTCACTACCTTACAACGACCAGGAGTAGAAGCTGAGCATGTGCAGTGATGAGTAGGGAATATTCCCAGTAGTGCAAACCTCGCAGCCCCATCTCCCTGCTGTCCTTCCCACCTCAGTCCAAACGCAGGGGGTTGGAGCGGTTTGCATTTTAAGCATTTAACACCTAAATGAATTAAATATTAGTCAAATAAGAAGGAAGAGACACAGGTTAAACATGGGATAGAAGCAGCTGGGAGGGAAGAAAGTGGGAAAGAGGGGAGACAGGACAGATGCTGGCCATCGCCTAAATTCCCCAGGGAACCTTTGGCTCCTTCCCCTCCTCGCCAACTCACCCTGATCATAACCATCAAGGAAATTCACTCTTTGTTTTTTAAATAACAGCTTTATTGAGATATAATTCACATACCATACAGCTCACCCTTTTAAAATGTACACTTAACGTAAAATGGTTTTTAGCGTATTTGCAAAGTTGGGCAGCCATCACCACAATCAATCTTAGAACATTTTCTTCAGTCCATAAAGAAACCCGGTACCCACTGGCAGTCAGTCCCCGCTTCCTCTCAATCTCCCCAGCTCTAGGCAACCACTAATCTCTCTGTCTTTATGGGTATATTTTGTGGGGTTTTTTTGGGTATATGTTTCCATGTATTTAGTCTGAAAGGTGGAATGAACTCAGCTGAAACCATTGGCTTGGATTTCTCAGTAGTTTCAACTGGCTTTTTTCTGACACAGCAGTTGCTGGACTTTCTCCCTCTTTCCTCTTTGTTCTTCCTGACTTGTCTCCTGTGTACTGTAAAAGAGTGAAAGGCCCTGAAATAAATGGGTCTCCAGAAAACGGGATAGTTAAGTCGCCCTGTGTTTTACAAAGGTAGTAGGAGAGAATAGACTTTCTCTTTGAGGGTAACCTACAAAGAGCAATTTCCTTATCCTCCCTAACCTTGAAAAAACAAAACAAAACAAAACAAAAAACAGATTATGTTTACAGCAGCTTCTCTGAATTGATTTATATTTGAGCAAACTGAAAAATGAAAAGTGAAGAGGAGTATAGTGGCAGATACAGTTTTGAACGAGTATTTGATTTTGCTAATCTCACTGGTGCATGAACTTATCTTTGAGAATTCCCCATCCAAAATTCCTAGTTCATGGGCTTCCCTGGCCACCAGAACTGAGAGGTGATTTGCATCTATCTCTGTGAACTGCCAGCTGATAGATTTCTCCATCTTGAAAAATTGAAGCCGTACAAGAACTTTAGTGGCAGGTAATTCTTATTTGAAATTTATTTGAATTTCTAAAGGTAAATTAATTACTCTCTGTGCCCTTCTTTATTCTTTTTCCTTCCGTCTGGAGAGCTGCTACTATAGATGGAAGAGAGTTAGTGCTTCCTGTGGTATTTTGAGAGTTTTATTTTTGTGCCTTTCCTTGGCAGCCTTTCCTCTCTGTAAAGCCAGTGTCTGAGAGATGGCACGGGTAAGTAATCCCCTGTGTTCTAGGAGATTTTTTAATGCATGTTTACAACTGAATACATTTATCTTTTTCTCCTACTTATTAAATTTGTTAGGAACCTTTTTATTTAAAAACAAAATGGAAAGCCTATTTGGAAACATAAAAATAGCTCAGGGAAGGTCATTTTTAAGTCTCAGGTCATGTCACAGTTTGGAAAGATCTTATGCTTTAACACAAAACAGTGGGTCTACTGAGGGTGGCGAGCCACATTCCTCTACCTCCATCCTTTGAAATCTCATAAATTTTTTTGTGTGCATATATATTCATTTTCCATTGATACGGTCATGGTCCATAACTTTCTCTTCAAAGTCACTGCCTTAAAATATCTTTTTGATGACTAGTTTTTACTGGAATTGTTTTATCATCTGCTCTTTGCTATTTAAAAACAACTCAACTTTAGTTAAATTTTTAAAATAGGTTTCTCTGGCAGAGTAAGATCCTTTTTGAAATAAGTTATTTTTTTAATTTTATGATTTACCCAAAATTTTGATCCAAAACTCTAAGGCATTCCTCCCATAAGAATTTGGCTTAAAAACAAAATATTTTAACATAAATGACCTGGACTTTGCTTTGATTTGTTTCACATGTGGGAAAATGTATATTTCAATAGTTTGTGATGTGTCATTACATAGGGCATGCATTATTCTTATCCTTGACCGCATTGGTACTTACAGGTTAAGGTCTGTAATCAAGGTAGTCTTTTTAACCTCTCTGTGAGTAGAGGGCAAAGAAGGAAAGCAGCTTCTGGCCTGATAGGAGCTGTGATGTCCTCTGGGAAAGCAGTTAAACCAAGTTCAGAATTTTAAATAGATGTGGTCACTAAAGTTTCAGTCAAGATGATGAGTACCTGTGATTTTTATGTGTTTGCTACTGTTTTGAGAAGACATATCAATTATTAACCTAAGTAAAAAGAAATTGAGCTCTTCTCTGAAATTGTTAGGAGCTTAAGAATTAGTTCTTAGGTTAATAATTGGTGAAATAATAGTGGTCATATTTTTAAGAAATTAAACTCCTAATGTTTTAAAATTACTAGATATGCATATGTCTACACAACAAAAACAAGGTAAAGAATTAAGAAATTGACCTCATGATTTGACCTCAGGTTATGACTTAGCCAAAAAATTAAAAGATTTATTTCAGCAAACATTTATTGAATGCCCACCACATGCTGAACACTGGATTTAACAACGTGCAAGGATAACAAGAGAAATGGAAATCACAGCCACAGTGAGATACCATTTCCCACCCAGTATGATGGCTGTAATCATAAAGCCAGATAAAAGTAATGTTGGTAAGGATGTGGAGAAATCAGAAGATTTATGCACTGCTGGTGAGAATGTGAAATGATGCAGTAGCTTTGGAAAACAGTCTGACAGTTCTCAAAAAGCTAGATACAGAGTTACCATTTGACCCAGCAATTCTACTCATAGGTATAGCTCCAAAAGAAATGAAAACACATGCCCACACAAAAACTTGTGCCTTTCTGAAGCATTCCACATTGCTTTATAATTTGACCTGGCTATGGAAAAAAACAAAAAAACAAATTGAGTCAAACCATATGTAAAAGGAGAGTAAATTAGGCACGAGTTTAGATATTCTCTAGTTCATCTATTTATTTGATTATTTTCTGTCTTCATTAGTATTCCAAATAGAGTGGCTTGACAACTAAGTTCTGGGTAAATATATCCTTATTGCACAGTGCTGTTTTATACTATTTCTTGGTATTATAAATAAGTATGCTATATTATTTTTATTATACTTATGAAATATTAGAAATAAACAATTATAGCAGCTTAAATTTAAGAGGACTCTATCACTGTATATCTCTTTGGGTTTTTTTCCTGTCTTTGCATGAAACCTAGTCAATCCATTATAACCGTTTATCTATGGCACTGATCAGGTCCCAAACCAGTGAAAACTACAGAAAACAAGTACAGTTTTTCAGTGTCCATATTCTTTCATTTTGCAAATATATATTTAAATCCATTCTCCTTTTTTTTTTTTTCTTTTAAGTAATTTCGGTTTGCTTTAAGAGAGTGGTGTTGAGGAGAAAATTCTTAATATATTTGTGTGCATCTTCAGTGTCAAATGAGGACGAGCATGGGAGGTAAGAGAAGAGTTCATAGCAGAAGTCCTTACCATGTCTCATAAAGTGTTCCACGCAATACATTTCTCTTTGACTCAGAAGAACAAACTTCTGAACAAACTCAGTTCTTCTTTTGGCCCACACTTATATATAGCAGAAATATGAAATATGAGCCCAAATTCAAGACCTTCAATGGGTGGTTTTCAGAAAGTGTTTTCACAGAGCTTTTGTTGAAGTCCAAGGAAATCAGGTAGAAAACTAAAGGATCTAGTGGATTCCAGTACATTACAATCTTCTGTTTCTATATGCATCACACAAATAGCTAGTCTACATATAAGAGACCGCCATTTCTCCAGGTTCTTTTTCCTTTAAGCTGTATTAAATAATAGTAAGCTCCTTGTTTCCTTGATTTTTCTTTAATAGCATCATTTCAGTGTTTTTTAAAAATATGCTGAATATATAGAATTTGCCTTCTCTGGGA
Organism: Cabassous unicinctus; assembly: GCA_029593785.1. NCBI lineage: Eukaryota > Metazoa > Chordata > Mammalia > Cingulata > Chlamyphoridae > Cabassous > Cabassous unicinctus. The sequence goes on along the minus strand of JAQZBX010085136.1, from coordinate 6,772 downwards.
CATAACATGGGGACATAAAAACAAGAAATAGAAATGTACTAATTCCTTTTCTTACAGAATTTTTTTCATTCATTCAAAATATTTTTAATTAAATTAAAAATAATAAAATTTGAACATCTGCTGTCCTTGGCTCTGAGTGCTAGGTATTCAGAAAACTGAGATGACTAAGCTAAAAGCCCAAAGGGGAAGAGGGGCACAAGAAAGTACAGTGTACCAAGCACTGTTGGAAAGTTACATGCCAAAAGGAGCTCACTTCTGAGCTTCAGTTTCCTTATCTGTTAAAGGTAAGAAATTGCTCACAAAGATGTTTCAAAGCTTAATGAAGATGGTGAGTGTGAAAACATTGTAAAATTATAAAGCTGTGGACATGTCTGTTATCATGTTTGCTTTAAAATAGAAGCTGAAACCATGTAGATAATCCAGGCATGAGGCTCGATGCACTTCAATGGCAGAGAGCATGTAGTTCCCAGGAGAATGTTTGAGATTGCATTATTGGGAGTCTGTCACCCACAATCATTTAATTGACATTTATGCTAAGTTATGATGATATTGGGAATAGCATGGCTTCATTAGACTCAAAACATTTTTGCCAGCTTTTCTTTAGCGACTACAGTGAGTGCAGTTTTACTACATCTCATAAATAAGAATGTATTGAGTTTTCTTGCATGGGGGCGGGGTACATGTAATATCTCTCTAGTTGTTTTATAGAGTGTCTTTTTTTAGCAGTCTCCCAGTATTTCTATTTTTTTGCTCTTCCCCTCACTCTTTTTTCCATTAGTTCATTAAAGGTAGGGACATCACATATCCCGGTTTGTCTAGGAAAGTCCCAGTTGCTGCCTGTTGTCCTGTCACATTTAGCGTTTTAGCACTCTCAAAAGTGTCTCAATTTGGACTATAGATTATCTGGTTACCCGGGCTCAAGGCATGCAGAAAATGAAATAAGGAGGCAGCAGATTAATGGAATTATAATCATCTGTGATAACAGATTTCAGCCACTGAACTGGCTTGCAGAGTTCGGCTTTGGCCCAGTGATATCCTGGAATGCAATTCACAGATTTTAAGTCAGTAACATGTTAACAGTAACAACCACATGTTCTGAGCTACTGGCACAGAACAGTAGCTCTAACACTTCCACAGTTTTTACTCTAACATGACTTGTTGGAACATAAAGGCTGGCGTTCCTTTTTAAGGACCCATCAAAGTTTTCATTCAGCATGAGCATATGCATTAAGATGGTATTGATCCTGTTTCTGACCATCATTCATCTATGGCAGCCAACTAAGCGGGGGTGGTTAAAACATGTCTGTTACCCTCTCCTCACCATTGCAACTCTTTTAGTGTGACCCAAGGGGATGGGGAGCAGAATGCAGCTTGGAGGAACAGGCACCACATTTCAGCATCTCTGCTCCTCCAAGCCCCTCCTTTTAGAATGGAAAGGCAGGACTGGAAAATCCAAAAACTTAAAGGGAGAAAAATCTGCAGTCTAGGTTTTTCATAGCAAGGGGGAAGGCACCACTTTGTGTGACTGCTTCTAATCCCCACGATAATGGAATGAAATTGTCCCTTCCAGCCCACAGTGATACTAAATTTGTACAAAGTTCAAGGGGATACCTTGCTATTTTAGTATATACAATCCCAATATTTTCATAGCAGGGCATTCTGGAAAATATTTAATACAAGTTATGCTTGGTTCAAAATAAATGCAATAACTCTGCCTGCCTCTGTTAATGACTGTACTGGAATTTGGGGTTGGCCTCTGTGCTTGTGAGCCCCAAAGAATGTGTGTGGTTCATGTCTTGCAAAGTAAAAGTGGAAGATCAGAAAATAAAGAAAAATGAGTGGAGTGAAACACTGAACTGTTATCACGCTTTCACACCCCAGTGAGGGGAACATGCGTGTAAAGATCTCTGTAAAGCAGAGCTCTTGTTAAATTGCGGACTCTGGCTGAGTAGGTCTGGGGGGGAAGGGGTTACGATGCTACATTTCTAACAAGCTTCCAGGGGATGCTGGTGCTGCTGGATCATGGACCACACCTTGTGTAGCAAGTTGTCAGGAAAATTGTGCTTCCATTTGCTCTGACTCTGGATGTCACTGTTGCACCATGTGCAAGTTAGAACGACTCACATGGGACCCTTGACTGTCAGTCATTGCTATGTTTTAGTTAGTTTTAGTTAGAATCTAGAGCCAGAGGGACTGCCCAGCCAGAGTTAGGGCTTACATATTGTTCTCAGTCTTCTTTAAAAATCTTAGGGTATCTATCCCTGCAGAGGCCCAGTGTTCCTGATAAAGAAAAGAATAAGGAAATAAACGTCTCATGACATCATAGTCCAGTAACTGGCTGTTTGGATATTTGTTAAGGGCTATGAGGAATGGAATAGAGGGGAGGGACCAGAAGACTAAGAAAATAAATAGGAAAGTAGAGGAAATTCAGGAAGGAACATTCCATTCCCTCCTGCTTCCATCATAGGAAAAAATCTGTTATGTGCCCTCCTCTCTTTACAATTTCCAAATAAAGCAACTGAACCACCACTAGTTTGTGATATATTCTGGCTTTTTGACCTCTGTTATTTCACAAAGTGTCCTCATCTACAAAGAGAAGGATTTGGATTTAGATGGTTTTCAGAGTCCCTTCAATTTTCAAAGTGTAGCAACTAAGAATTTTATGGTCTAACATAACAGTTGTATCTTTAAAAATGTGATTTTATTTCTGCAAGGGCACCTCAAAGATAAGTGCATGCATGTTCATATATATAAATGTATTTTCCCGTACGGTCTCTTCTTTAAAAAAACTACTTTGTTTCATGGTTTCAGAATTTCCTGTTTTTTTTTTAATATATATATTTTCCATAGTTGGCTGTATTAATTTCTGTTTTCATGATACTTATTTAAGGACCCTTGGCAGCAATAGCTAGAACTTCCTTCTGTGACCTACCAGGTTTTTCCCTAAGCACCTGCTCGGTTTGGGTGTGTGTGAGCATGCTGTACAATAGATGTCTCTGTTAGGAGGATAGAGGAGTGCTGGTTCCAAAGGTACCTTGGATCCATCTGTATATACTTGACTAAGAGTGTTCTTCTCGATACAGTGGCCTCATCAGTCTTAGGACAGAAGTCCTAAAATGTGGTAGGTAATGAAGCCACTCTAACTTAAGTCAATATTTTCTCTTGGACTTTTGCATGAAATAATTTAAAATTATCTATGCAGAACCCATTTGCCCCCAGAGACACTGTTCATATTACACACAGGAGTTGAGTTTTACAAAATATAAATTGCTCTGTGCTAAGGTTGAAGAGTAAACCTAGAATCAAGCCCATGTTGAACAACTCAAATTGCTATGCTAAATTCAAACCCAATGAAAACACATTAATTATGTAGAGGACTTTTTGATACATTCTTTTGAGGATGTGTTTACTGTATTAAAAGCAGTAAATTTAGGACTGGAAGCCAGTTTCATTGGCCTTCCCATGCAGCGTTGGTGATACTTTAAATTGGCACCTCCTTCCTGGAGGCCTAACATTATACATCAAGACCTATAGGCTCTATCTTTTCATCTCCTAAATCTACTTCTCAGAGAAGTACAAAAGGCTGTATGTAAAAGTATGTTCATCAAAATGTTTGTAGTATGACAAAATTTGAAACAATCTAAATATTCAATAATAAAGGAGGGTCAAATAAAATATGGGACAAACATGAAAGGGACTACTATGCAGTCCTTAAAAAATAAGTTATTGTCTTATAGTTATTGGCAAGAATATAATGTTGAAAATTATAAAATAACATATATGTACATACATGTATATGTAAGCACAGGGGAAAAAATGGGATGCTACGCACCAAAATGTTAATAGTAGTGGGATTATGACTGATTTTTTTTTTCTGTTATACTTTTCTTTATTGTTGACTATTTAGTATTATTACATTTATAGGGGTTAAGAAAACTTAATTTGTAAGGATCAAAAAAAGCAGCCACTTTGGGAGCTGAGGGGAGGCACGAGACCCTGGTGGGAATTCTCTGACTAGTCGCTGCTTGTGCCAGGAGGAGCTTTCCATAGGCAGTCAGAGCCTCTGAGGCAAGTCCTGTGCCCTGCTGACCTGTACACAGAGTCCCATTCAGCCCTACTTTATTTGGCAACATGGGCCCAGGGGAGCCTTTTGTCCCCTTTGGCCCAGGATTTAGAAGAGCAGAATCACAGAATGTCTGTCAGGCGGGTCATGTCAGTAGGGCCCTTCTGGTCCAGCAGTGAAGAATCTGAGCCCCAGAGCCATTAAGTAACTTTCCCAGAGTCTGGGGCTAGTTTGTGGCCAAGACTAAATGTGGTTCCCAGGCTCCTAGTCTAGGACTGCTGTTTTTCTTACTCCTGATTGCTGTGGTGGATGAGCCCCCAGGTCTCACAGCATCTTTTGAGGCGAGAACCTTGTGGGGGGAGCCATTGGAATCTCCTCAAGGGAGAAAGATGTTTCCAGGTAAGGGAATGAATGTTTTTTCTTTCATGTCCTAGAACACTGAGTTGTTAGGCCTTCTCTTACATGTGTCCAGTGAAATGAGTCAAATGCTTGGAAGTTCAGAGATTCCTTAACTTTCCTTGGGTCAAGGCAGTCTTTACACTTGCTGTTGTTATGGTTATTTTAGCCTAGTTCCAGTTTTGTATATTCTTATTATTGTAATGGTAACAACTCCACTCCCCCCCCTTGTTGAATCCATAAAAACCCTAAACTCCTTAGACTTAGCGGGGAGAGAGGGGAACAGACAGATTTTAAGCCAGCAGATGTCTGATCTCCCTGCTTTGTTCTTTGCAATAAACTCTTTCTCCCTTTGAAACCCCATTGTCATTTGAGTGCATCTGGCGGAGAACCCCATGCTTTGATCAGTAACAACGCATCTTTTGAATCTAATAAAGGCAATAAAATCTTTCCCTCGAACAATGCCTGTTAGCGAAAAAATTACAAAATTTTGCATTCATTTTGAAAGGACTCCCCCTAAACACTCTGAAGCCTGTCCATGTGTTGCAAATTTTCTATGTCTTTTTTTTAAAGATTTATTTATTTTATTTTATTTATCCCCCCCCTTGCTGCTTGTGCTGCTGTGTCCATTCGCTGCCCCTTGCTGTGAGGTCTTGCCGCATCAGCCCACGGCGCCACGCGAGCCGGCCTGCCCTCACAAGGAGGCGCCAGGAAGCGAACCCGGGGCCTCTCATATGGTAAACGGGTGCTCTATCCATTGCGCCACACCCGCTTCCTGCCATGAGGTTGCTGCATCAGCCCACCGCACCGCCCAGGCCGGCGAGCCCTCACAAGGAGGCCTCGGGACGCGAATCCGGGCCTCCCATATGGTAAACGTGGCCTCTATCCACTGAGCCACACCCGCTTCCCTTCTATGTCTTTTACATGCAAGTTTTCAAATAGTACTTTTGTATTTGGACGTTATCAAACTATGTGGTATGAATGTGGTAAATGATGTTTTCCCCCCAAAACAATGGTATGGTTTAATAAAAAAAGGAACAAGGAAGATAAACAAGCCTCATTACATTAGACAGTTAATTTTTAATTTGTTTACTGTTTGCTGTTAGATTGTTTTTCCAGTAAAGTAATTGTGGCAGTTTGAGATTATTTATGAATCCCAAAAAGAGATATTATATTTGTAAACTAATCTATTCCTCTGGGTGTGATACCCTTTGAGTACATTAGATTCAACTGACATGTCTTGATTAAATTACCTGTTAAGATTAGGGCTTTGATTTGACCACGTCGGTAGGGCAAAACTCAGATTGAGTCCCTGCCCCCTTGGTGGGCTGATATAAATGGACACTTACTCAAGAATACACACCAAAAGAGAGAGCTCTGTCATGTTTGATCCTGGGGCCCTAAGAGAGATGAGCCATTTGCCTGATAGTTTGCAGCTGAAGAGAGCAGAGCAGCTGAGGCGGCCTGGAAAGACACAAGTCCTATGCCAGAGACTGATATAGAGAGCCCTGAGAGACAAGGCAGAGATTACATGTGCTTGCTTCAACATGTGGTGGCTGATTTGGTGAGAAGTTTTGGTACCTTGAATTGGACTTTCCACGGCCTTGAAACTGTAAGCTTTTACCCCAAATAAATACCCTTTATAAAGTCAACAGATTTCTGGTACTTTGCATCAGCACCCCTGTGGCTGACTAATACAGTAACTTTTAAAAAAATTGTTTTTTTAAACTTGCATTACACTGGTAAAACTGCTTTTGCTTTTGCAGCATGTGCAACTCTGTTCCTGTCCTCCTGGATCTCTTACGGTTACAGCCAAAGTCTGTCTTTATGGGTCCTCAAGATGAGGCCAGCCCAGCATTTCTTTGTGCTTCTACCCAAAACTAGATGTTCGGTTAAGACCATTAGTCTTCAAAGATGCACGATTTTTGGAAATGACCTAGTGCAGTGGTTCTCCATTCAGCTGGAGGACTTGTTAACACACAGATCCCTGGACCCCACCCCCAGGGATTCTGAGTCTAATCTGGGGTGAGGCCTGTGATGGGTAATTTTGTGTGTCAACTTGACTAAGTTATGTGTCCAGTTGTTTGGTCAAGCACAGGCCTAGTTGTTACTGTGTTTTATAGGTGAGATTCTCATTTACAATCAGAATTGTAAATGAGAATTTACAAAAGGAGATTACCCTCAGCAATGTGAGTTAGAGGTCTTAAAGGCAAGAATTGAGGGTTTCAGGACTCTGGAGGAATTCTGCCTGGAGTCTACACCCTCCATTCCTTCTGGCCTCCCCTGCAGAGTCTGACTAAAGACTTCAACATC